>WSYQ01000386.1:0-179063 GCA_011426435.1 Lysiphlebus fabarum | reverse complement strand
ATAAATTTTGAAAATCGCAGGGCAGGAAAACTTGTTTTTAACTTGGCCTAGAAAAAATGTATAAGCAGTTCTGAATACCTCTTTAAAAGTTATGTTCGCCTAGTATTATTCCCATTTTTTTCAATAAATTTTGAAAATCGCAGGGCAGGAAAACTTGTTTTTAACTTGGCCTAGAAAAAATGTATAAGCAGTTCTGAATACCTCTTTAAAAGTTATGTTCGCCTAGTATTATTCCCATTTTTTTCGATAAATTTTGAAAATCGCAGGGCAGGAAAACTTGTTTTTAACTTGGTTTAGAAAAAATGTATAAGCAGTTCTGAATACCTCTTTAAAAGTTATGTTCACCTAGTATTATTCCCATTTTTTTCAATAAATTTTGAAAATCGCAGGGCAGGAAAACCTGTTTTTAACTTGGCCGAGAAAAAATGTATAAGCAGTTCTGAATACCTCTTTAAAAGTTATGTTCGCCTAGCATTATCCCCATTTTTTTCGATAAATTTTGAAAATCGCAGGGCAGGAAAACCTGTTTTTAACTTGGCCTAGAAAAAATGTATAAGCAGTTCTGAATACCTCTTTAAAAGTTATGTTCGCCTAGTCATTATTCCCATTTTTTCGATAAATTTTGAAAATCGCAGGGCAGGAAAACCTGTTTTTAACTTGGCCTAGAAAAAATGTATAAGCAGTTCTGAATACCTCTTTTCGAGTTATATTCGCCTGTTAATATCCCATTTTTTTCGATAAATTTTGAAAGTCGCAGGGCAGGAAAACCTGTTTTTAACTTGGCCTAGAAAAAATGTATAAGCAGTTCTGAATACCTCTTTTCGAGTTATATTCGCCTGTTAATATCCCCATTTTTTTCGATAAATTTTGAAATCGCAGGGCAGGAAAACTTGTTTTTAACTTGGTTTAGAAAAAATGTATAAGCAGTTCTGAATACCTCTTTTCGAGTTATATTCGCCTGTTAATATCCCCATTTTTTTCGATAAATTTTGAAAGTTGCAGGGCAGGAAAACTTGTTTTTAACTTGGTTTAGAAAAAATGTATAAGCAGTTCTGTATACCTCTTTAAAAGTTATGTTCGCCTAGTATTATCCCCATTTTTTTCGATAAATTTTGAAAGTCGCAGATCAGGAAAACTTGTTTTTAACTTGGCCTAGAAAAAATGTATAAGCAGTTCTGAATACCTCTTTTCGAGTTATATTCGCCTGTTAATATCCCCATTTTTTTCGATAAATTTTGAAAATCGCAGGGCAGGAAAACTTGTTATTCATGTGGACTAGAAAAAATGTATAAGCAGTTCTGAATACCTCTTTTCGAGTTATATTCGCCTGTTAATATCCCCATTTTTTTCGATAAATTTTGAAAATCGCAGGGCAGGAAAACCTGTTTTTAACTTGGCCTAGAAAAAATGTATAAGCAGTTCTGAATACCTCTTTTCGAGTTATATTCGCCTGTTAATATCCCCATTTTTTTCGATAAATTTTGAAAGTCGCAGGGCAGGAAAACTTGTTTTTAACTTGGTTTAGAAAAAATGTATAAGCAGTTCTGAATACCTCTTTAAAAGTTATGTTCACCTAGTATTATTCCCATTTTTTTCAATGAATTTTGAAAATCGCAGGGCAGGAAAACCTGTTTTCAACTTGGCCTAGAAAAAATGTATAAGCAGTTCTGAATACCTCTTTTCGAGTTATATTCGCCTGTTAATATCCCCATTTTTTTCGATAAATTTTGAAAATCGCAGGGCAGGAAAACTTGTTTTTAACTTGGTTTAGAAAAAATGTATAAGCAGTTCTGAATACCTCTTTAAAAGTTATGTTCGCCTAGTATTATTCCCATTTTTTTCGATAAATTTTGAAAATCGCAGGGCAGGAAAACTTGTTTTTAACTTGGCCTAGAAAAAATGTATAAGCAGTTCTGAATACCTCTTTAAAAGTTATGTTCGCCTAGTATTATTCCCATTTTTTTCAATAAATTTTGAAAATCGCAGGGCAGGAAAACTTGTTTTTAACTTGGCCTAGAAAAAATGTATAAGCAGTTCTGAATACCTCTTTAAAAGTTATGTTCGCCTAGTATTATTCCCATTTTTTTCGATAAATTTTGAAAATCGCAGGGCAGGAAAACTTGTTTTTAACTTGGTTTAGAAAAAATGTATAAGCAGTTCTGAATACCTCTTTAAAAGTTATGTTCACCTAGTATTATTCCCATTTTTTTCAATAAATTTTGAAAATCGCAGGGCAGGAAAACCTGTTTTTAACTTGGCCGAGAAAAAATGTATAAGCAGTTCTGAATACCTCTTTAAAAGTTATGTTCGCCTAGCATTACTCCCATTTTTTCCGATAAATTTTGAAAATCGCAGGGCAGGAAAACCTGTTTTTAACTTGGCCTAGAAAAAATGTATAAGCAGTTCTGAATACCTCTTTAAAAGTTATGTTCACCTAGTATTATCCCCATTTTTTTCGATAAATTTTGAAAGTCGCAGGGCAGGAAAACCTGTTTTTAAAGTGGCCTAGAAAAAATGTATAAGCAGTTCTGAATACCTCTTTTCGAGTTATATTCGCCTGTTAATATCCCCATTTTTTTCGATAAATTTTGAAAATCGCAGGGCAGGAAAACTTGTTTTTAACTTGGTTTAGAAAAAATGTATAAGCAGTTCTGAATACCTCTTTAAAAGTTATGTTCGCCTAGTATTATTCCCATTTTTTTCGATAAATTTTGAAAATCGCAGGGCAGGAAAACTTGTTATTCATGTGGACTAGAAAAAATGTATAAGCAGTTCTGAATACCTCTTTAAAAGTTATGTTCGCCTAGTATTATTCCCATTTTTTTCAATAAATTTTGAAAATCGCAGGGCAGGAAAACTTGTTTTTAACTTGGCCTAGAAAAAATGTATAAGCAGTTCTGAATACCTCTTTAAAAGTTATGTTCGCCTAGTATTATTCCCATTTTTTTCGATAAATTTTGAAAATCGCAGGGCAGGAAAACTTGTTTTTAACTTGGTTTAGAAAAAATGTATAAGCAGTTCTGAATACCTCTTTAAAAGTTATGTTCACCTAGTATTATTCCCATTTTTTTCAATAAATTTTGAAAATCGCAGGGCAGGAAAACCTGTTTTTAACTTGGCCGAGAAAAAATGTATAAGCAGTTCTGAATACCTCTTTAAAAGTTATGTTCGCCTAGCATTACTCCCATTTTTTTCGATAAATTTTGAAAATCGCAGGGCAGGAAAACCTGTTTTTAACTTGGCCTAGAAAAAATGTATAAGCAGTTCTGAATACCTCTTTAAAAGTTATGTTCGCCTAGCATTATCCCCATTTTTTTCGATAAATTTTGAAATCGCAGGGCAGGAAAACTTGTTATTCATGTGGACTAGAAAAAATGTATAAGCAGTTCTGAATACCTCTTTAAAAGTTATGTTCGCCTAGTATTATTCCCATTTTTTTCAATAAATTTTGAAAATCGCAGGGCAGGAAAACCTGTTTTTAACTTGGCCTAGAAAAAATGTATAAGCAGTTCTGAATACCTCTTTAAAAGTTATGTTCGCCTAGTATTATCCCATTTTTTTCGATAAATTTTGAAAATCGCAGGGCAGGAAAACTTGTTATTCATGTGGACTAGAAAAAATGTATAAGCAGTTCTGAATACCTCTTTAAAAGTTATGTTCACCTAGTATTATCCCCATTTTTTTCGATAAATTTTGAAAGTCGCAGGGCAGGAAAACCTGTTTTTAAAGTGGCCTAGAAAAAATGTATAAGCAGTTCTGAATACCTCTTTTCGAGTTATATTCGCCTGTTAATATCCCCATTTTTTTCGATAAATTTTGAAAATCGCAGGGCAGGAAAACTTGTTTTTAACTTGGCCTAGAAAAAATGTATAAGCAGTTCTGAATACCTCTTTAAAAGTTATGTTCGCCTAGTATTATTCCCATTTTTTTCGATAAATTTTGAAAATCGCAGGGCAGGAAAACTTGTTTTTAACTTGGCCTAGAAAAAATGTATAAGCAGTTCTGAATACCTCTTTAAAAGTTATGTTCGCCTAGTATTATCCCCATTTTTTTCGATAAATTTTGAAAGTCGCAGGGCAGGAAAACTTGTTTTTCAGTGGACTAGAAAAAATGTATAAGCAGTTCTGAATACCTCTTTAAAAGTTATGTTCGCCTAGTATTATCCCCATTTTTTTCGATAAATTTTGAAAGTCGCAGGGCAGGAAAACTTGTTATTCATGTGGACTAGAAAAAATGTATAATTATTTCTGAAAACCTCTTCTCAAGTTATGTTCGCCCAGTATTATCCCTATTTTTTTCGATAAATTTTAAAGGCCGTACCCCTGAATAACTATTTTTTGAGCTGGAGTAGGAAAAATGTTTAAACAGATTCGAATATTTCTTCACGAGTTATGTTACCTTAGTATATTTCCGAATTTTTCCAGTAAATTTCGAAATAAGTTAATATCGATAAGTCGATATTCGTAAAATTTTTTCCAAAAAAAGATTTGATGAATTTTAAGCCTAATAAAAATATTGAATACTTCTTTGTTCATTATGTATTCCCAATACAAATCAAAAATTTTCCAAAAAAAAAAAAATATATTGTTTTTTTTGATGATTTCATGATATAATCAAGGATACATAAAAAAGTAATTTAAGGAAGTATAAGAAGCAAATTTTTATCTAATCGGTTGATTTGAATAGCAATTTATTAATTTTCGACAATATTTATATTTTTATCATAAATAAAACGTGTACGATAATGTTAATTGATATTATTAATTATTTTCACACATAAGTTATTGACACAAAGGATTTTTATAGTACACACCATTCAGTCAATTATCGTTTAATACAGACTTTGACCTGGGGCATTCGTAAGGCCTTGAATAATTGTATATATATATATATTTTTAAATCTAACGAGGTATTTTTTCGACAAATTACAATAATGACAAAATTTTATTTATAATATTCAATATAATTATATTCTAAATGTTTAAATTTTTAGCTCCTCAACAACTTATATTTCGAATATTATTCAATTGTTTAGAATGTTATTTTTCTTTTACATCTAAAATTTATTATTTTTTAACATTGTTTAAATATATTATCGAACCTTTTAATTGTAAAACCGGAAATAAAAATAAGATAACTTGAATAAAATTAAACATAAATAAATTCATTATATTAATATGTTTTTGTTTTTTTTTAAATATATATTCATATATATATATATATATAGGTATATATATGATTCAGAAACAAATTGAAGAATATAATTTTCTAAAATTGATTATCTTAATAAACTTTGGCAAGAATTTCTTTTACATTTTTTATATATACCTATCTTGAATAATTTTGTTTTCATTTTTTCATTTCAATAACAGTGGAATGACTAAACGCATTTTTTAGTTAAAATAAAAAAAAAATTTATAAAAAATAATAATTAAATATATATTGCCATGAAAAAGCATCACAATTTCCTTGCAATGAAAAATAAAGAAGAAAATGTATTATATATATATTTATATACATAAATCGCAATAAAAAAAAAATGTTTCAACTAATATTTTTTGTTAATTATTTGATGATTATAAATTATAAATTATAAACCATATAAATGAATTTTCTTAATGCACTTATGGTTATTTATTCTTGAACTGGTTTTCTTGTTATTTTTTTTTTTTCACTAGAATGAATAAGTATATATACGAATAAAAATGATTATTGTAAATACTTGAATATGGGCACACGTAGAATCAATGTTTAAAAAAAAAATTAAACTATTGTTGGGCGATTTGGCTTAGCCATGGTTCGACGTCTAGCTAAATCAGACATGACAACTGGACCAATATGAGGCAATCCAGGATTGTTTGACATGGCTTTATATGTTGCAGCAACAGCCGTCTATTGAGATAATAATTTAATAAATTAATCGTAATTTAAATTTTAAAAATAATAATATATAAAAAAAAAGAAAAATAAATACCTTTAAAGTTTGTGTATCTCTCGTTGTTTCTGGTAAATTTTTTTGTGAAAGACGATGTCTATTTGCAATCCATGGATATTTAAGTATAGCAGCAGCATTTGGTCTTCTATGTGGATCAATATGTAACATTCTTTTAACAAGTTCTTTAGCTTCATTTGATATACATGACCAAACACCAGTTTCAACATCAACATAACCAGGTCCAATACGATCTAATATATCATTAGCACTATCACCAGGACTATTTGTAAATGGTGTATAACCAGCAAGCATTATATATAATAACACACCAAGACTCCATATATCACATGCAGCATCATAACCTTGTCTTTTTAATACTTCTGGTGCAACAAAATTAGCAGTATAACATGGTGTCATTAATAAACCATTTTCAGCTCTTAATTGTTTAGCAAAACCTAAATCACATATACATAATGTTGATGGATCACCACCAGGTTTACCATAAAGTATATTTGATGGTTTTAAATCACGATGTACAACACCATTTTCATGTAAATAATAAACAACACTAACAATTGTATATATTACATCAGATGCTTCTCTTTCACTAAAGTTTTTACGTTCAACTAAACGATCTAATAATTCACCACCTTTTAATAATTCTAATACAAGATATGCTGATTTATCATCTTCATGTACAGCACGTAATGAAACAATATGTGGATGTCTACCATAACGTAATAATATTTCAATTTCTTCAGTTGGATCATGTTTAATTTTTTCAATAACTTTTATTGCATATTCAATTTTAGTTGTTTTATGTACTGCTAAATAAACAGTACTAAAACTACCATGACCAATTTCATGTTTAAAATCATATTCATCACGTACTGGTATTAAATTAATATATGTTGGAAATGTATTTATAAGATTTTCATTTGTATTTTTTGTATTATATAATGTTGATGTTGTTGTTGTTGATAATGATGATGATGATGATGGTGGTGGTGGTAATGATAATGATGAATCAAGTAAACCAGGTGCAATAAAACTAAAACCTCGAAATAATTCATGTGCATTTGCACTTGGTGGTAAACCAGGTGAATCTTTTGGTGTTTTACATGTAAATTCAGTATCAAAATAAAATGCATCATCTTCTTGACTAACTGCTGGTTTAAATGGTGGTATAACTTGTTTTTTAAACAGTGCATTCCAATCAATTGATGAAAAAAATGCATGATTTTTAATTTCATCAATACCATTTGTTCCAAGTCTATTTGCTGGATTTCTTTTAAATAACATACGCAATAATGATTGTGCATCTGGTGATATATTATATGGCATACCAAGTTTTGCTTTTAATATTTGTTCCATTGTTTCTTTTCTATTTTGTCCTTGAAATGGTAATGCACCAGTTAACATTTCAAACATAAGAACACCAAAACTCCACCAATCAGCAGCAAATGAATGACCATGACGATTAACAACTTCTGGTGCCATATATTCAACAGTACCACAAAATGAATATGTTTTAGTATCATCAAGTGGTTGTTTACTTAATCCAAAATCAGTTAATGACATATGACCACTACTATCAAGTAATATATTTTCTGGTTTTAAATCACGATAAATAATTCCAAGATTATGTATATGATCTAATGCAAGTGCTAATTCAGCTAAATAAAATTTTACATCTTCTTCAGTAAACATAACTTCTTTTGATAAACGTGAAAATAAATCACCACCACGTAAAAAATCAAGTATAAGATATAATTTACCCTCTGTTTGAAATGCATAATGTAAACGTACAATAAATGGATGTTCAACATCAACTAATATATTTCTTTCCATTTTAGTTCTAACACGATCACGTACTTTTAATGTTGCTTTTTTTAATACTTTCATAGCATATAATGTACCTTTATCTTTACCAACAATTTTACGTACTAAAAAAACTTTACCAAATGAACCTTGACCAAGTACTTTTAATAAATCAAAATGACTTGGATCTGCTTTTTCATGACCATCACGTACAAGTTCACATAATTCAATTTCATGTGATTCTATTTTTATACCATTTTGTTGATTTTTATTATTTTTATTAATATTATTATTTTGATGATATTGAGTATTATTTATTGTTGAACTTTGGGCAGTCATTTCTGCTGGTAAAATTTCTGTTCCTTGCTGGAAAAAAGAAATAAAAATTAAATAATGAAATTTAATTTTATATTAACGCAATAATTATATAATAATAAATTCATTATAATTTTGTATACCTTGTCAATTACATGTTGTTGATTCCAAGGAACAGTTACATTTGCCAAAGGCATGATAAAATTAAAAAATTAAATTATTTATCTCAACTTTTATAATAAACATCTGTCAAAAAAAATATTTTCTCAACAATGCATTTATTATTGTTAACATTTATTTAAATTATTTTTCTATTTATCATTTAACAACAAATTTAATTATTTATTCTTCAACAATCTACAGGTTTTGTTTTTTTTTTTGTTTTTATAGAATGACAAATGACTGTTGAATGTTGATCACTCGTGGTGGTGGTTGTTGAGACCAGTGGAGACACTTAATTATTATTTGTTTTCCAATGGCGTCAATGAAATTCGCGGTAATAGAAATTATTGACAGTGTGAATTACTCATACAATTTACGTGAAAATTTACACACAACACACAAACACTAACGAGATACACACAAAAATTTAATTAAATAAAGATAAATGTGTAATTGATGAACGTCGTTTCCTGTGACACACACTTACATTTGCTTAGATACATTTTAAAATATATATTTGTGGTATGTAAGAGAGAGACACGCACAATTTTAATCTAATGGCGTCAATTTTTTTTTTTTTTTTTCGTTTTTTTGTTTATTTTTTTCTTCATCATTGAACTTGATCACGTGACGATACTGTTATTATTATTATTCTTGATATAGAAGATTTCTACATTATTTTGATGTTATTATAAAAGTTTACGAATTGAATCATAGGTAGCGCTCGTATGACCTTCTTTTTTCCTGCATGTGTACGGTGTAATGAAGCCTTAACGATTAATTAATTATCAATAAAGTAATTAACAGTTAAAAGTTAAAACAATTAAACTAAACAAAACAAAGCTGCAATCAATGACTGGTTTATTTTAAACTATTTTTAAAAATTCTAATAATAAATTCTTCAATTAATATTTAAACCTGTAATATAAAATTCATTTAGTTTTTTTCATATATTTAATATACCTACCTAATTATTAATTAATTATTAAATATAATTAAACTTACGTTTATTTTTATTTCTAATACAACTATCAGATGTTATTCGAATAATAAAAAAATATATTAATTCACAACCAGACATCAAGCTAAATCCAGCAAATAATCCTAATAATCCTCCAAATGAAGCTAATAATTTGATAACAAATATTATAGATAAATGTCTATCATTTTAAATAATAAATTATAAATAATAGTATAATATATTATTACCAAATAAATTATGCCAGTCAAAATAAACATTACGACAATATTGAAGTGATACTAAATCAGCAAAAAATATATGAACAGTGCTTTGACTTGTTATATTTAAATCCTTTCTAAAAAAATATTAATTAAACAAATGATTATATATTTGTATAAATATTACTTATATTTAAAAATAAACTCACAAAAATGGATCATCAGCATAAGATTTCGTCATTTTTAAAATTCCTTGTGAATCTTCAAGATCATATTGATAAAGTGTACAATCTGGTAAACAATTACATGGTCGTTCAGTATTTTGTATCAATTTATTTTGAACTTTTGTTGTTGTATTATATCCTGGAAATGATGTCTCAAAAAAATCTAAAATTATATTTATTTTATTAAAATTGATAAAATAATATTTATAAATATTATATTTATATATTATCTTGCCTCGATTTTCTTTCAAACATTTAACATCTGTTAAATTACATATTCTGGTACTTTTTTGTTCATAATAAAGTGGTAAACATCCACATTTTGATATAATTGCTTCAGCACGACAAGCAGTCATACAATTAATATATGAATAATGATAAAATTCCATACCAATATTTGATGAATTAACAGGCATGTGTATATTTTCATCATAGAAAAGACATTTTCTATTTGATATTGATAATTTTCTAACCGATGGTGTTGAATATATTTCAGTTGGTGAAATACTTAAAAATACTTGATAACCCATTCCTACTAATTTACTAACTGCATTATAATCAGGATAATTATATGGAAAATGTAAAAGAATCTATAAAAAAAAATAGAATAAATAAATATTATATAAAAATTAATAATTAAATAATTAATTTATATAATTTACTTTAACTCCATAAGAGCCTAATAATGGTGCTAAATAATCATCAGGTTCTGGATTAATTGCAATTGTTAAACCAGTTTGATATCCACAAGCAGTAACTTTTTCAAAATTTTGTCTAATAAAAAAACAAAAAAATATTATTATAATTTTAAATATTTATAATAAATATAATTATTAACTTTTGTAAAACAGATGATTCAAAAGGTGATGTGTAATTAAAACTACAACAAAATCCATCTCTTGATAAACTTTGTTTTATTATTTTATCACAATCAACTTGATTTCCTTTCCATTTACAACCAATTAATAATCTTGAACAATCTGGACTTATCTAAAAATAAAAATTAACTTTATTATTATTAAAATATTTAATTTAAATAAGTGTATATATAAATAAATATAATTAATTTACTTGTTTCATGACATCAACAACTGTAACATTATTATTGTCAAACAAATTTTGTAAATGATGAATATTATCCAAATTATCAAAAACACCAGGATCAAAAAGTGCCAAAAGATATCTTAATTGTTTAACAACATCATTACGTGTTGTATTTTTTGGAATTTTTCTAATTCATAAAATAAAATTGTCAATAATAATAATTTAATTATTAAAAAAAATACCTATATTAAATATAATTCATACAATGTATTGACAAATTGCATAGCTTTTTTTGATGATATTCTGTTGAGATTACATACAGTTACTGCAGGAAATGGATAATTCCATATTCCTCGATGAGTTGATTTAATAACAGTAAGTGTTGAACGAGATGAATTATATTCCCATGCTGTATGCATTAGTACACATGCACATGATAATGCAATAAATACTGTTATTCCCCATAAAGTTCTATGTAAATAAATAAATATATTAAATTCAATAAAATGATATTAATTTATTAATTATACCTTTCAAATTTTGTTCGACGATTATAGCCAATATATTTATAGCCATGTAGACCAGTGTTGATACAAAATTCTTCAGCTTGTTTTTTTATTTTAAATAACAATTGACTTTTAAATGTTTTTATTTCTGGTTTATCATGTTGCATTATTTCAATCATTATTAATTAATTTGTTAATCATCAATAAAAACAAATAAAAAAAAGTAGTAAGTCTTAATAAGAAACAACTTTGATTATGTCAACTTTGATTATGCCAAATTGAATGTTAAAAAATAATCAGAGATATAAACTACAAGTACATTTAAACACGCAAATGACAAAAGTTATTAAATATTAAAATTAAATATATGTCATTGTGAATTATTATTGGAGCAACGTTGTTTACTTTTTTAAAAAAAAAACATGTTTATCAATGACATTAATCTTGATTTAATAATATATATGAGTTGAATTGTACAATAAATAAATGATATATAATATTAAATATAATCAATCATACTTGAGAGAAAAAAAAATATACACAAAATTGAAATAAATTTATAAAAATTAATTTTTTAGAAATTTTATTATTATTTTGTTACGATTCTTTGATAATCATAATGATTTATTATAAATATATAAATTATTATGATTATTTAAATAATATTCACAAAAATAGTCATCACAGAATCAATAAATATATATAAATGAAATGTAGAAAAAAAAAAAAAATAGTAATATTAATTATACTTCAATGACCCAGAGTACATTGACTCCTGACATTCCTAAATTTACTCGTCCTAACATACCATGATCTCTTGTTTTAATAATATATAAAAATAATAAAAGTGTATGAAACATATTGTTACGACCTCTTGGAATTTCTTCATAATCAGTAGGAAGTGAATCACCAGTAAGTGCTAGACAATAATTTGGTGGATTTGTTGATTGACAAACAATAACTGGTCCTTTATTTCTTGGTAATTCAGTACCACTTTTAGCCATATAACGTGATGTAAATGTTCGTGCATCTGGTTGATCAAGTGGTGCTTCTAATTGTGTATCCATATATGATGAAAATAAATGCATTATTATAGCTGTATCTGTTGGTAAACTATTATCCCAAGGTTTTCCATTATGTGATCCACCACTGTTCCATTTAAATTCACTCATTGATCCACCTTTAGCTAATAATTTAATTCTTTTAACAAGATAATCTTGATTATTTGATAATTCAAGAAATTGTACTAAAGTTGGTAATGTTGGTATTGCAGCAACAAGAAATTGTGATTGTGCAAGTTTTCTTAATCTTTCAAGACCAACATGACCTGGTTGTGAATCACTTAAACCTTGACGAATTAATGCTGCTGATACATTATCAATTTCTATTGCAACACGTTCAACAACTGTTGTACTAATCCACATTCGAAGATTAGCAGTCCATTGATTAACTTTATTTGGTTCAACTCTATATTTTCTCCAAACATCAGTAGCACCAAAAAATCCACGTGGTGATATACCTTCTTCAGTACCAGGACTTGAAGATTTTGTTTTATCAATAGTTGGAGCAAGTTGATAAGCACATCGTCTAAGCATTGGTGATACTTCACCAGGTGTTCTAGTTGCTGGATGTGACCAAAATGAACTTAATAAATTTGATGGTGCATCAATATTTGTTGAATGTGAAGTTTTTCTTTCACGATCATTAATATCTTTTAAATAACTTTGTAATTCATTATCATCTTGAATAAGTCCTTCACCAGTTAAACTACTATTCATTGAAGTATTTAATGATTTATTAAATGAACTATTTGGTGATGAATTAATATTTCTTGGTGGTGTTGAACTAGTATATTTACAAAATGGACTTGCTGAATAAGTTTTAGATTCACTGAGATTTGGTGATCCAATTGAACGTTGACTAAGATTCATTGATGGTATATGATCAGTTGTTACTGGCTCTGGTGATTTTTGTACTGAATTACTAACTTTAAAAAATGGATCGTCCTCTTTAATTCCTAATAATTTTTTTTGATTTGAACTCAAAGTTATTGGTCTTAAACTCAGTGTTGCAATAAAATAACATACAATATGATAAATTGCATTTAAAGCAAATATCAATGCAAAAAACCATTCAATCCAAATAAATGGTTTATATGCAGCACCACCATAAATTATATCAAAGACTAGTATTCCAAGAAGTGAACTATTTACAAAAAACCAAGTAAAACTTGAACGTGCTTTGTATTGAGTCTGTCGAAGATCCAGAGTTTGTTGTACTTGTGGTTTTGGTGATAGAATTCTAAAATAAATAAATATATATTTATTATTTAAAATATTTAATACATTATTTTATTTATTTTAAATACATTACCTTGCATTTGAAGAAATTGTTTTCATTGGAGAATGAAAGTCACCCATTGTTAAACACAACAAATTTATTATGAATTACTTAAATTATTATTTATTTTATTTTATTGTTAATTTATTTCAATTTAAAAAAAAAATAAACTATATTATATATTGATGAATTTATTGTTAATTAATGTTAACATCACTATTGACAAACAACTCCAGCAAAAACATAACCTTTCCTTCATTCACCTGGACATCTCTGATTTTTTCCCTCCACAAAATATTTTTGATGTGGTACAAGTAGATCACTTTTATACTGACAATTAAAACAACAATTGAAAAAAAAAAAGAAATACCTATTAATTATAATTATAATTGATTTTCCCTTTATAATTCAAAAACTAATAAAGTTGAATAACGATTGTAAAATATAAATAACAATTTATTTAAAAAAAAAAAATATCTCATTTGACTACAGTAGTTGAAAAAATTTTTATCCGCCATTTTTCTACGTCACACTTGTTGAAAGCAGTTTGAGAGAGAGTTACTTGAAAGAGAGAGGGATATGTATATTTTTTTTTTCCATGAATAAAACTGGGCTAGTGCGGTTCCAGAATCCAGTGCTCATGACTCGTGTACATTCTGTTTTAATTACTGTATATAATAATATATAAATTGTTGCATTTATTTTTATATAAAACAAACAAAAAAAAAATTCAAATTAATAACAAGTGCCAAAATAAATTAGTTTAAAAATTAAAGTGATATTTATTAAAGTGATTAAATGTGCTGTTGTGAAGTTTCCATTATTAACGGATAACACATTCAAAGGAATAATATATTTAAAAAAAATAATATTATAAATAAATAAATAAATAAAGATACCAAAGAGTATCAAAATTTATATTTAAAAAATGAACAAGACGTGTGCAAGATGCGAGAAAACGGTTTATCCAATCGAGGAGCTCAAATGTCTGGACAAGGTGCGTCTTAAATCTCAATATAATCATATAAATTTATTCATTAATAATAATATATTTTATTCTGACAGTTAGATCAACAATACAGCATCAAAAAAAATTAAATGTATTTGAGCAAAAAAAAAAAACTCATGAATAATTTAATTAAAAATATTATTTCAGAAAAAATTTAATAACATATCCATCTGGAAACTCTCTCGACAAAACTTATTAAAAATAATATATACCAACAATAATAATAGTGAATATATAAGAAACCGGTAAATATTGAAGTAAATATATTTTAAAAGTTGAAGTAATAAATATTATTATTAAAGTTAAATATATTTTTCTCATCTTTTTAATAACCTCTCGGCCATTTCATCGTCACGCTTTGGCTAAAATTTTATTCTACCATCTTATCATCATCTCAGGTGGAAGAGAAAGGTAAAAAATCAAATGAAAAAAAAAAAAAAATTATAAAAACAAAATAATAAAAAAAAACATGAGCGGAAGAAACGAGCAAAATCGCTTTGTTTCGTTGATCTTACTTATTTTTCTCTCATGGCCACAAGTAAATGATGTCAAGAATGAATGGAATGAGACAATACTACATATTAATGAGAGAGTTTAAGAGAGAAAAAAATTATATATTTTATATATTGTTATAAAATTTTTATATACACGTGCTGACGTTTTTCATATGATTTTTACTTTTTGTTTTATAAATTTTTTTTATTCATCAACAAACGTGTTTCAATAGAAATTTAATGTTACTTAATTCATCATTAATTTTTTACTTTTAATTTTTCTTTATTTGTTCTGATGATGATGATAGAGTCATTTATTATAACTATGTATACTTAATCATATAATGTTGTTTTATTATTTAAAAAATCATTTAAATTTAATATTTTTTTTAACACTCTGGTTTGAATTTAAACGAGAATGATTATTCGTGGGCAGATGTGCCGTTTTTATTCTTTCTCTGTAACATACGTGAAAGACAGACGATATTCAACGTCCGTATTAAAATTATAAATTATTTCTTTGAAAGAAATATGAGAAAAAATAAAAAAAATATCATCAAAGATGCTACTGGTCCATGATTCATTAGGTCCATATGATTATGTTTCAACTTTGTGTTCAAATTTCACTTAAAATTTCCTAGAAAATAGTTTTTTTTTTTTCTTTTAAAATAAACAAATAATAATTAGTTTATTATTTTGCATTATCATGTTATTGAAATTATTAATAATTATTTTTCAATTTTTTGTTTGTCATCTTTTGGCTTATGTTATTATATTCAATTGTTTATTAAAATTGTAAATTTAATATTACTTTATGAATATCTTTTATCAACTTGAGGTGTTAATATATAATTGCTCTGAAATTTATAATAATGTTGAAATTAATATTTCTCATAAATTTATTACTCAATATGTTGATTACAAACTTGGATATTTTTTTTATTTTATATATACAAATTAAATAACGATGATATCACAATTATAATTGTTTTTTTTTTTTTATTATTTTTTTGTTTGAATTTTAAATTTTTTTTACAATTTCTATTATTATTACAATGAATGTGAAATACCCAGAGAATTTACATCCTGTTATGTGTGTGATTCCTAGTTACGTCACAGGTATGAATAATAAATAAATTATCATCATTTTTCATTCATTAGTATATCTTGTTTATTTTTGTTGATTATCATCATCATCATCATAATATGTATTCTCTTTTTCGTTATAATCTGAAGAATTGATAAGAGATGTTTACTTTTTTTTATTATAATATGAAGGACTATTAAATAATAAATTTAAACGGAAGTTGATAAATGTCATTGCTCCAGACAAGATTGGAAAAATTTAAAAGAGACAAATAAAAAAAAAAAAAAAAGCGTGCGAATCAGTAGCTAAACAAACTCGCACCATTGTCACTTTCACTCTCGATTGGCATTTGTCATTTTATTTATTTAATATTAATATAACTATGTATAAATTTATTATTTTATTCATACAATTATTTGATATCTAGACAATAAATTTAAGCTCAAGTAAATCATCATAATAATCTTTAAAAATAAAAAGAAAAAAAGATGTTAATTATCATGAATTAACTTGAATTGAGTATTTAAAAAAAAATTATAATAAAAAAAGATATTTCATTTATTTAAAGTTATAATGAATATAATATAGTATAATATAATATATTTAAATAATTCATAATTGGTAATTACAAATTAATAAACAATAATATTATTTATTTACAGACTTGGCACAAACAATGCTTCAAGTGCTTCGAATGTGGAATGACCTTGAATATGCGAACATACAAGGGATTTAATAAACAGCCATTCTGTGAAGCGTAAGTTAATCATTTATATTAATAAATTAATTATTTAATTATTTTTTTAAGTATTAAAGAGAAAATAATTACAGAATAAATACATTTCTAAATTAAAATAAGAAATATAATTAAATGAAAACAAAGTTTCTTAACGTTCAATTTTAAAAATATGTAATTAATATTACGAAATAATTAATTACAAAAAAAAAATGAACGAGACATGAATATTTTAATAAACGAGTGCCGAGGAAAAAATACGTAAAGACAATTAGTATTTTTTTGTGATACTCTCGTTACAAATAAAAATGATTTAATAAATTTTTTAAATATTTTTATATAAATAATAAAAATATATATGTATTATACATATATTTATTTGGGTCATTATGTTTTTAAATACTTTAAGTCATTGAAAAAAAAATAAATATATAAAATTTATAATAAAAATAAAAATTCATTACCTTATTTGTATGTATGCGTGGTAAATGAGAATGAAAATAAAATGATGATACAAGTTATGAGTCACAAGTTAAAGAGTTAAAGACCAAATACCATTTAAAAAAATAAAATAAAATAAATAGTTTATTGTAAAATATTTATTTCCATAATTAAATATTGTTGATAAATTTATCTTATTTAATCTGTGACACATTTTTTATTTATATTGATGCATTTATTTATTTTTTTTTTTTAAATCATTTTTTATAATATTCTTGGAAAATATTTCGTTATAATATTACTGCAACAGTCAAGCCTCCATCATCATCATCATCATCATCATTATACATGTGTTTTAACTCCGGAAGTTACTGTATGATGTTTCAAATAAAAATAACTTTTAAATTGATGGATGAATTGTTAAATATAAAAATAGATTAATTATGATACGGGCAATACTTGAATGAAATATTTAAAATTAATATCAATGAATTTTATATTTATATAAAAAAAAAATTTCTATTATTTTAATTTAATTTAGTTGATCAATATGATGACAATGGGATGACTAGAATATTTATTTATACAAGATTATTAGATTTATTTGTTTTTGTATTTTTTTTTTTTAAATATATAATAATGGTAATATTAAGGCTTCAAAGTAACGTTATTTGACTGAAAGAATTTACAGATTATGGTCGAGGTTAAATATATTATAATTATCTAATTCTCAAGAAATATTTATTTATTATATTTAAATACAAATAAATAAATAATTATTATATTTTAATTTACAGACACATACCAAAGGCCAAAGCGACAACAATGGCAGAAACACCAGAATTAAAACGTATAGCTGAAAATACAAAAATTCAAAGTAATGTTAAATATCATGCTGAATTTGAAAAAGCTAAAGGTAAATTTACTCAAGTTGCTGATGATCCTGAAACATTGAGAATTAAACAAAATAGCAAAATAATATCAAATGTTGCTTATCATGGTGAATTACAAAAAAAAGCAATAATGGAACAAAAAAGAACAATATCCGGTGAAAATGGTGAACAAATAGGTAATTATTATTAAATATATATGTTATTTAATATAATCATTGTCAATCATAATTATTGTTTTAACAAGCATTAAAATCAAAATTTATTACTCCTTAAATTGTCTTTATTAAGTAATTTAAATATAAATTATTATTATTTAAAACTTTTCTTTGTGTTATTATTAATAGTCTCGTAGTAGTAATAAAATTTAGTAAATGCTTAAATTAATTATTTTTGTGCTTTATTAATTTAGAGTATGTTGAATTTACGGATGGTACAATATCACCATCAACTCGATTAAATACAAATGCAAATGTTAATGTTAATGCAAATTCAAATGCAAATGCAAATACACCACAAGTTGTTAGAACAGCAAGTCCTGTACAAAGAACACCTGGTAGAATTGCTGATTATGATCCATTAACAGAAGCAAGACCTAGTCCTTACTCTGGTAGTAGACAAGGAGCAACAACAGTCATTTATACAAGTGACAAAGGCGCAGGTAAATAAAGCTTATAATTATTTTATTTCATCATTATTTTTCATTGTTATTTTGATGCTTAATATTTTTCATTCAAGTCAATAAATATTAATAAATTAATATATATATATTTCAGTCACGAATCCACCAACAAGAAAAATTGGATCTGTTGCTGATATTGATCCAGTCAATGAATACTATGGATCACTAACACCATCAATGAATAACAATAATAATAATAATAATAATAGTAGTTATAATAATAGTAATAATATTAATAACAATAATATTAATAATCATTTGTCTCAACATCAACAACCATTACCACCACCTCCACCACCTGCAAATACACTGGTATTTATAATTTTAAATATGACATTTTATTAGTTAATTAATCAATCAAACATTATTTATTATATATTTTATTTTTTTATTTTTAGCGAGTATATAGAGCTCTTTATGATTATGAAGCACAGGATGTTGATGAGGTAAGCTTTTCTGATGGTGATTTAATTGTAAATTGCACAGCTATTGATGAAGGCTGGATGACTGGAGTTGTTCAACGAACTGGTCGTCATGGAATGCTACCAGCAAATTATGTTGAACCTGCACATATCTAATAACATTATTAGTAGCCCCAATAGGCAAATAATTCTTTATTATTATTATTATTATTATTATTTATCATTTTTTTTTTTTTTTTTGTTTTTTTTTTAATTTTTAAATTTTTTCTTCTTAAATTAGATTATTTTTTATCAACCCATATTAGATTTTATATTAATTACATAAACAAAAAAATACCTAATGGGCATAAAGTTTGATTAAGTAATTTATTAATAAATAATCAAACATATTTTTTAAATATCTTTTTATAAATAAAAGTGCCTTAAATTATTTCATAACTTTATGTCCAATTATTTCACTTATTAAATTCATTCCACAATAATTAACAGTTTATATATATATTTCCATATATTTTTTTTTCCTTTTTTATTAAAACTTATTCCATGTTATAGATAAAATAAAAATAAAAACAAAAAAAAACTGTTTAATTTGTTTGTAATATTGCAAGACAAATTGTATAATAATTTATTCAATAATAATCAGAATAAAATAGATTTGAAAAAATGACTGCAAATTAAAAAAAGATAATAAATAATTTAAAAGAATACACTTCACTATTAATTGAACAAGTGAAATGTTAAGACTCTTAGATTTTAAATGAAATTTATAAATTGTTAACAAAAATTTAAAATACAGTGCATTGATATTTTTTTTTTTGTTTTTTTTTTTTAATATCAATTCCACAATCAATGAGTGTCTTGAATAACAAGTGCCTATTATGAATTATTATCAGAAAAATATATAGATTTAGATATAATATTTTTATAAACAAATGTTATTAAAATGTAATACTTTTTTTTTTAATGAAAAAAAAAAACAAAAGCTAAGTAAAAGAGAATAATTTATGAAAACTTATGTTGAGTTTAGTCAAATAATAATTATTTTACAAAAGATAAATAAAATGTTTAAAAAAATAAAATAAAATAAATAATAATAATCTATATTTATTTATTTTTCATAATGATAAATAGATAATTTTTATAAACTCATAATAAACTTTATTTTATATTATGATAACAAATTTATTCTGCTTTATTCAAATAATTATTATTTTATCAATCTAAAAATTTTAAATAAATTTCAAAACTAAAAAACAATTAAATTTTTATTAATATATATATTAATAAAAGTTATAAACTGTTGACAGTTTTTTTTTTTCCATCTTAAAAATTAAATTAAATATAGGTATATATTTTTTTTATTTTGGGTGTTTAAATATTGACTTGATATTTTTATTTGAATGAATAAATTATAAAATAACATTTAAATAAAATCATATAGATATATTAAAATATTTATTTTATTATTGTTATTTGAATGAAAAAAAAATAAAATCAGCCTGATGATGTCCAATTTTTCATCCAATTCCATTGTACTAATTAAGAATCTGAAATAAAAAATAATTAAATATATAGGTATGAAAAAAAATAATAATAATTAATTAATGTGTTGAGTTTAAAATATTTATATTTTACGAAAAAATATGTATATTATTATTATTATTTCAATTATTATTAAGAAGATCAACAACTTCAATTTCAAGTCCAAGTATATAATCATTACTTGATAAATTATAGCCACTATTAATTAATAATTTTTGTGTATCATCATCAAGATCAGAAAATTTAACTTTTTTATTTTTATCACTTGTTTCATTCTTGTTTTTAATATCTTCATTATTAATTGTTTGATTACTTCTCTTGCTAATTTTCAATCCATTAAAACTTGTATGATTTATAAACTTACCTTCAATATTAATTGTTTTATTTTCATAAGTATTATCATCTTGAATAACTGTTTGATTATTTTGATTATCAATTATTGTTGTTGATAATTCAATTTTTGGAATTTGACAAATAACACGTTGACGAATTGATTCACATGGTAATCCATAAAATAATGGTAAACCATGAGCTTCACGATCAAGATTTAAACAATAATTTGGTTCTGGTTTAAAAAATGAATTTTGATCTGTACCAAGACACCATGATACTGCACCACCTAATTGATTTCTTGATAATTCATGACCATCTTCATCCATCCATTTCCATATACTTGGATCTGCTTCTGTTGCTTCTGTTTTTCCACCAATCCATACATGCTCTAAATCTATTTTAATAATCAAAAAATATATATAAAAACCTAAATAATAATAATAATAATAATAATAATACTTTTAAATAAATCAAGACATACGAAGTTCTGTCATTATTTTAAGTACATCAAATAATGTTTCATCATCAAAAATTATTGCAACTTTTCCATTTTTTTTTTTACAATAATTTTTACCATCTTGCCAAGTCATTTTTTCAATTGAAAATTCTAAAATACTATTTACTTGATGTATTGATCGTGCCATATTACTGTGAAAATTCATTTCTGGTACATCTAATTAAAAATAATAATAATAATATGTATTTAATAAAAAATAAATTATTAAAAATATATATTTTATTTGTAATACCATGTTGACATATAAAAGGTCTTTTTTTTTCACAATCAATATCTAAAAATACTGGACTAATATTTTCAGGACAAAGATGTCGATCTAAAACAAGACATGAAGATTTTGGTTCACTAAATTCATCAACAGCTGATATTAAACGAGGATGATTTGTTAACCAAGGTGGATAATTTGTTGTTTGTAATTTTTTTGATGGTAACAATTGATCTGTTCCAGACCAAATCCAATTTTTTCCATCATCACTACGTCCACCCAACCATGCATTTTCTATAGCTAAATTAATAATTAAATTTTATATTTAATTGATTATATGAATAACAATAAAATATATATTATAATATAAAAATATAAATACAAGGTCTACTACGAAGCATAGCATTTGCAATAACTAATGCAGCTTCATTTGATAATATCATAGCTAAATGTTGTCCTCTTTTTCTACATTCTAATCTAGCATTTCTCCATTTAACACCACCTCCATTAATTTTTCCAACTCCAGTTGATACAAAATTTGCTTCATCAATAGTTTGTCCATCAAGTCCATAAATAGTATAATTATATCCATCAACAAATACACTTAAACCTTCAATTATTTTATTTTTGTCTTTTTCTAATAAAAATAATAAATGATAGTTTAAAAAAATATATAGGATATATTTTAAATAGTTAAAAAAATATTTATATTTACTTGTTCTAATACAAAGAAAAGGTTTTCCTTGATGACAATCTGATGATGATAATGCTGGTAAATCATGACCGCTTCTACCAAATGTTAAACAATTTTGTTGAATTTGTTGATGACCTTTGTACCAATTTTGTTTATTTTCTATAATTATTGAACTATTTATTGTTATATTATTTTCTACCCATGTCCAATTTGAATTAATACTATTTCTTTTTCCATCTATCCAAAGTTCATCATATCCTAAATATTAAAAAACATTAAATCAATTTAATTATTGATTAATTTTAATTTATTTAAAAAAAAAAAAAAAAACATACTGTTGTCAGAATCAGCAAGCATTTTTGCAAGCCAATTTTGTATTGTTTCATTTTCCAATGATGCTAATTGACTTTTTGAATTTATATCAAGTTCATTATCATAATTTGAACATGATAATTTTGCTCTACTCCAAGGTACTCTTTTTCCAACAATAAAAAATTCAATATTATTGTCACCATTATGTTCAAATGTTTCAATAATATCACCATTAACATCTATACAATAAATATAAAAGAAAATAATATACAAATTGTTTTTTAAATTAAAATAAAAATATTAAATTTTTTTGATGTATAAACTTACGTATTATCAAAACTATTGTTAATAGAATAAATAAAATCATTATTTTGTAGTGTTAAATAAACAGTGTTAATCAAAATGTATTGAACGAAAAAAAATAAATAAATGTATTTGATAGTTTTTGTAACAAGTCAAGTACAAAAGTAATACAGTATAAAAAAACAATGAGTTTGTTGTTGATCAAGCAAGACAAAAGCCATAACGATTACCAATAAATCTACAATGACTATCCAATTAAATTAGTAATTTTATTTGTTATTATTTTAACTTTTGTTATGACATTACTAACAACATGTTTTTAAAGCTTTCCATTACTCAAAAATATTGTTTAATTTATTTACAAATAGCTATAAAAATGGAAATAAAAAATAAGATTGAAAAAAAAAATTAATATTTTACTTTAATGAAGCGTATACATTTAATTATTAATTAATATATAATAAAAATCATAACGATAAAAGTTTTATCTTGTTGATCGAAAAATATTAATTTACATATACACCTCTTTGCCTCTCTTGGTGGTGGTGATTACCAACTGGTTGTGTTGACTGTTTAAAAAGTAAAAATATATATGTAAAGGTACATTATTAATAAACAATTTTTAATAATAAATGAAGATCTAATAAAGGAAAAAAAAATCAGAATGGGAAAACAAATGGTTCTTCTAAAAGCTTTGATTCTAATTTTTAACAGCAAATTATTACCTGTAACTTGATAATAAAAAATATAATAAATTATTAAAAAAATAATAACAGCTTTTTCGTTGTCTCGAATATATATGTGTATATATATATTTTTTTGTTTATTTTACATACATTTATTGAAAATATATACACGATTATTATAATGTATATATTTTATAATTTTTTATAAATTTTAAACATATAGTTTTTTTTTTTTTAAATATCTAAATTAGATATACATATACAATACAATTTTTAAGGTAGTTCTAGTATTTTTAAAATAATTATTTTTAAATTGACAGTTTTTGTTGTTTTTTTTTTTATGATGAATGTTTTATATGTTTCAATTAACAAATAATTTATTTTCATGATTTTACAATCAGTTGAATTATTTGTATTTGATTTTAAAAAATAAAAAAATTATAAGTCGATAAATAAATACAAAATCAAGCAATTATATGCTATTTTGTTATTTGTAAAAAATATTATTTATAATAGTATTTTTAGTTATAAATATAATATCGATATTATTTTTTGTTAACCCAGAACTACCTTTATGTCCATTTAAATTTGATCGATTAATTTATATTTTTCCCTCTCACTGATTTACAATTTTTATTATTTTTTTTTAATATTGAATTTTACAAGACATTTAATAACCAAAAAAAATTTAATCAATTAAATGTCTCATTGCAATTAATTATTTTTTCTATGTAAAATTATTTTCTTTCTTTGTAAATTTAAATAAAACACATCGTGTTGTAAAAATTAAAAAAAAAGAAAAACAATATTACAAAAGAAAAAAAAAACTGATATAGGTATGTACTTTTTTTTTTTTTTGGTAACTGAAAAAACATAAAACAAAATAATATTTATCTAAAAAAAAATTTTGTCAATATTGTGTATATAGATTTGAATGATTGTTTGTAAATTGATGTAAAAATTTATTTGGTTCTCAGTCTGTACTCTCTTAGTTCGTATCAACTGCTAGACGGGCCGATGTTAAAAAAAAAAAAAAAAAACCTGCAACTCTGTATAGAGTTATTTAATCATTTTATATTTCAAAACCAGTTTACGATTATAATTTATTTATTTTTAAAAACTCGAATAGAGACGGAGGGACCTATTAAGAAACGCGAAAAATAAAAATGATACAAAGTATCGCATGTTAGCCAAAATAAAATTAAAAAAAAAAAAAACAAGTTTATCTTCTATTTAATTTTAAATAGGTAATAAAATAATAATAATAATAATAATAATAATATTAATAATAAAAATAAAAATACTAAATGTAAAACTAATGGCCTTGGGTAAACATTTGATATTTCTTTTTGGAAATATTTGTGACTTAAAAAATTTCATTGGCATGTCAATTGCCAAAATGAATATACAAAAAAAAAAACGAGATCAAGTCAATTCTCATTTAGTTAATATGTATAAAAAAAATAAAAAAAAAATAATAGTAATAATTACGTCAACAATATAAACCAACGTTATATTAATACACTGGATTATTAGATAAATATAAGATTTCACTCGAATTTTTACCAAATGTGGAATCACAGAATGACACAACAACGACAATAACGTTGTCTTGATGCACCAGCACTTGATGGTGGTGTCATTGGTGCAAAGTATGCATGTACCTTAATATTGGGTAAATTTGTCTGTAAAAAATACATAAAGAATTTAATTATTATATTATTTTAAATAATTGTAACAATTAAATTTTTTTAAAACTTGATATTACTCTGAGTCTACGTATGCCAGATCTTGTTATTAATTGACAATCATAAAGTTCAATACGTTCAAGATTATGACATGCTTGTAGCAAATGATCAAGACTTGCATCTGTTATTAAAGGACAATTATCAAGTTCAAGAACAGCAAGATTTTCAGCTGCACATGGTGATAGTGCCAATTGTCGTATTCCTTCATCAGTTATTAACTCACAATGTGAAAGACTCTATAAATTTAATTTTAAATAAAAATTATTATTTATTAATTTATTTATTTGAATAATACTAATAATAATATACAATTAATTACCAATTTTTCAAGTCTTGGACAACCCATTGCTAGATGAATTAAAGTTGCATCTGTTATAAGTGCACACTCTTCTAGATCCATTTTTTCCAAAAGTCTACAATTCTGTAAAATATTAACAATCCCGTGTCTTTTTATCACGTTTTAATTTTATTATTTATGTATATATTATTTATATTTTTTTTTTTTTTCTTAAATAACTATTTGACAACTTTAACTTACTCTTGCAAGTGCTTGAAAACCAGCATCAGTAAAATGGGTACAAGCAACACATTCTAATACACTCAACAAATGACAATGTTGAGCCAATGTAACTAAACTTAAATCAGTCAAATTTGAACAATTTGATATACAAACATAATGTAAACGAGGACATCTTTCACTTAGTTCACGAACTGAATCATCTGTTATATTCTAAAAAATATAAAAAATAAAAACAAATTAACTTATTTATATCGCATTCAATTTTATAAAAATACATTATGTTATATTGCCTTGACAAATTGATAAACATCAAATTTATATAATGTAGTTTATTTAGAGCATTTATAATCAAAATAAAAAATCAACATTGACCTTGAAATAATATTGGTATATTTAAAAATAAAAAAGTAATTACCCTGCACTCGTGAAGATTGATGGCCTCAAGATTTGGACAATATCGTGCTAAACATTTAATTGCACGATCAGTTAATTGTCTACATCCTTTACTAAGAAAACTTCTTAACTCTGGACAACCTCTTGATAATGCTTCAACTCCATTATCAGTCAATAATTCACACCATGATAAATTAATATGTGTTAAAAGTGGACAACCATCAGATATATCTTTTAATGATAAATCAGTTATTTCAGGACATGAATCAAGATTTAAACGTTGTAATTTTGGACAATGACTACTTAATGCAGCACATGTTGCATCTGATATTTTTTTACATTGACTCAAATTTAATTCTTCAATATTTGAACATGATTGAGCAAGTGTACGCATTGAATTATTTCCAATACTTTGACAACCACGAAGTGATAATTGACGAAGAAAACCACCACATCGTCTTGATATATTTTCAATAACTGATCCCTAAATTTTATTTATTATTATTATATATTTAATCAAGTATAAATATATATTAATTTTTTTATACCTCAACGTCACGTTGAAAATCAAATAAATCAATTCTTTGCCAATTTGATCCATCTAATGCTAAAACATTCCATGATTTGCTAACTTGAGCACAACGACAAAGTGACACTACGTCCAGATATGATAGAATCCTTTTTTTTTTTTTTTTAATAACAAACAAATTAATTAAACAGTGATGATAATTTTCACATTATACGAGTGACCTGTATTTTAAATAAAAAAAAAAAAAAAAATACAGGAAAATAAATTATTGATTTAATTTTTTTGTATTTATTTTTTTCTTTATACAATCTCTGATATTTATTTAGCTTTTTTAATAATCAAAATATATATATATATATAGACAATAAATTCATTAAAAAAATGAATATATTTTATTTATTTATTTTTTATAAAAAAAAATATAGGTCACTTGTTTTTCATTATATATATAAATAAAAAATATAAATTGATGTAATTAAATACCTGAGCAAAAGTTCTTTTGGAAGTTTTTTATTAATTTGTGCCTCATCGTCATGAAATACCCATGTCATCTGGAACAAAAAAATAACAAATTTTTTCGACAGCGATTGTTATCTTTTTATTTATTTTTAATAATTAATTAAATATCAATAAATTTTTTCTAACACTATAATTGTATTAAATTATTTTCACATAAAATGTTGTATACTTGAATTAATAATTAATAAATATATTTATATGTAATTATTTTATAGTTTTAAAGTCACGATATATACATTTATAATTTATATATTCAACAATACGATATACATGAATAATATTAATGATATATAAATATTTCAATTAATAAATTTGTTAAATAAGAAGTTAAAACTAGTAATATCTTGTATATATATAAATTATTGAAAAATATATATAGGTATATTTTAATCTTAATATTCAATGACAGACAATTACTTTAAATTGTGTCAATTCGTTTTGTCGTTATATTCATGAGGATAATTTAATTCAGTGGGTCACTAGTATGTTTATCATTTAGCTCTAGTAAAAACTACTACATTATTTAACAAGATTTACACATTTGTCCTATCAAAATTTTATATGTTTTTAACGCTATTTATACACATATTTTTTTTTTTATTTTGTTTTTGTTATTTTTTAAAAATCATTTTTATTGATTAATAAATAGCTTTTTTACTGTGTTACCAGGTGCAGGTGAATTAAAAATACAATTATATTTTTGGATTGATATAAATATAGAAAAAATAATAATTAATATAAATAATTTAAAACAAATTCTTATTATTATTATTATTATTATTATTAAATATAAAAAAAATACCAACTCATTTATCAAGTATATTATTAAACGACAATAATTGATTAATCAAAATGATAATAATTAAAAAAATAATATCTGAAAATAAATAATAAAATTATTGATAAATTAATTAAATTATAAATTTTAATATTAAAAGCTAAAAGCAATAAAAGCAGAAGAAAGTATAAGTATATCAAAGATGATAACAATAAGAAAGTACCAATTAAAAAAATAACGGAATAATGAATATATGAATGATGTTTAATTAATTATTATCATATTGGATATTAATATTGTTAATGATGTGTGAAATTACCTGCATGTAAGATTGCTTCATGCTACTGACAGGTATATGTGCTAAAGAATGAGACGGATAATAAATGCCCTGATGATGTTGTGGTTGTTGGGTTTGATGTTGTTGTTGTTGTTGTTGATGTTGATGATGATGATGATGATGATAATAAGGAGGATACTGTCTCCACCACTGACCACCTCCAGTTGTTAATTCATCCAACCCTTCACCACCTATATCAATCCCTCCACCTACTCGATTAACTTTTTTCTATAAAAAAAAAAATTTTTTAAATACAAAAAAAAATATTTTGTATTAAAAAAATTTAAAGAATTATAGAAATTTAAGTTATTAATTTTTTTAAATGAAAATAAATTAATAAGATTAAATGATAGCTTAAAAAAAAAAAATTATATTATTACTATTATTATTTTTAGTAAATAAGCTTGTTATTAATAAAAGATTCATATATAATTAAAAAAAATATATATAGATTATGTTGTTGTAATGACCACGTGTATTTTCATTTTTTTATCTAAATATTTTATTATCTTTTATTATCATACTACGACGTAGTCTGTAACGAATAAAAAATAAAAAGAATTAATACATTTGTCACATTATTATCAATATATATAAAGCATATTAAAAAAAATATATAAAAATTTGTAAACAAATATAACACACCTCCACAACATTGATAACAATAAATAAATAAATTTATAAATATATATTTTTTTTGTTTTACAATATTTATCGTAAATTATAACTGGAACAATCATTACATTGATTTAATACCTCAATGAAACATAATAAGTACCACATACATGATTCAATATCTTAAAGACGTAAATTGGTCGGTGGGAGGCTAAAAAAAAAAAAATAATAATAAAAATAAAGAAAAAAAAGTTGAGTAGTATGAGGTATCGAACGGTCATCGTGGGTTGAATGAACGAAAGACGGCAAAGAAAGAAAGAGAATATATACAAAAAAAAAAATATAATAATAATAAAAAACAAGGAAAAAAAAAGATGGATACAGTCACAAAAATAAAGAAAAAAAAAAAAAATTCATTGTCAAGGAATGTGTATATTTTCTTAAACTTATAAAAAATAAAAAAATTAAAAAAAAATAGTACAATTGTTGACATCTGTCTTATCGTTATTCTGGAACTTTCTACAATTGTTTTTTATATTATCACTATTACAGCTATATATTATTTTAAATATAATAAAACAAAGAATAAAAAAATTATTAAAAATAATAAAAATAATAATCGTGAGAGAAAAATAATAAAAATATATATAGAAAGACAAGAGAACAAAGGATGGACCTGACTTGATCGGTCGATGGACAAAATGGAAGTGTCCCAGGTCATGAATAAATTTTAATTAATTTTATACAAAAATAATAAATGACGTATTATATATTGCATAAAGATAACATTGATATATGTATAAATAAAAAATAGACTATACATAGAAAAAAATAAAAATAATAATATAAAATATAAATATAAAGAGTAGAGCAGAACAAAACAAATAAGAAAAAAAAAATAAATAAAAATATTATTATCGTGAGAGCAAAAGAGATCAGCTGTTCGACGAATGACAACATTGGCTCATAGATATTATATAGATACATAATATATATACCTATAGATACTTATTATCATTATAATTATTATTATTAAATAAAATAAATAAAAATTATTTAGTTTATAAATATTAATCCTACCTCGAGCCTCGTTCGTCCCGAGTGTATCATCCTTTTGCGTCGCGTTATTTTGTTAATTTATATCGGGTTACCCCGCACACAATATATATTTTAAATAAAAAGTTAATTATGATGTAAACAGAATTATTTAATTGTTCTTTTTTTTTTTATTTATTATTATTATTATTATTGATATTATTTTGGAGCATTGATGCATTACCATTCGCGAGGGAAATGGCCGAGATACTGAAACGCTTTGCTCCAACTTTTATTGTTTATATATATGAAATTTAAAGAGGGAGAAAAAAAAAATAAATAAATAATAACAACATGGTGTATCAAGAGGCACGGTAGTGCCTCGAGTCAAGTATGAGAAAGGAAATATATATGTGTGTGTAAGAGTAAAGACATTAATTTTACATTAATTTATAACATTTGTTTATTTATTTATATTTTTTTTTAAATAATATTTATTTGTAGAATTTTAATAACAAAAATATATAAATATATGAATAAATTAGAGAAGGCAGCCATTTTGTTTATAGGTGGCGCTAGTGAGTGAGATGAGATGGAATGCAACACTAGTTCCATCTGTGATTTAAATTGTCAACCCGAATAAACTTTTATAATGCACTTCCGGTGATAAATTTTTTATTTAAATTTAAAGTTATCGTAGCTACTACTGTGTGTATATATAATATACTTATAAAATCAATATTAATTTTTTGATACAATTTTTGTTATTTTTAAATTATTAAATGTTTTTTTTTTTTAATTAAAATTTTTTTTTTGGTTTGTAGGCTTTATGGTGTAACGGTTGGTTCAGACATTTGATTAGTTCAGTTGTCGAAACTTGTAGTTCAACTGCATTGAGTCACTCGTAAAAAAAAGAGAGTCAGTCATACTTGGTCAGACTTTGACTCTTGCTGGCTGCACACCCTTCAACCAGCAAGCATATTATACCTTATAGTATTTTAAAATATAACAAGTTATAACGCGTGAAGCCTCGTGAATTTTTAAGTATAAAAAAAAAAAGGTAAATACATTTAAATATTTTTTCTTAAAATAATAAATTTATAAAATATATTTATTAAATTATTTAAATAATTAAAATAGTAAAATATGTGAACGTAACCAAGTTACAATCTCATGGTTTTCTCTAAAAAGTGTAAGTGTTGAGTTTCGAATATTCTTTTTTCTTTTAATAAGTTTTAAATTTGGAAAAAAATTATTAAATAAATTAAATTATTTTAATAAACATATTTAAATAATTTAAATTAAAAAAAAATTTTTTTTTTAAACTTAAAATTTTATAAAAGAAAAAAAAATATTAGAAATTTTACTTTAAAATTTTACGTTATAAAATTTTCATGATTTTACGTTTTAAAAATTTCATCATTTTACTGGTAAAATTTCATCATTTTACTGGCAAAATTTCACCAGATTTCATCATTTTTTTTTCTAGAAGGATGTCCTGCTGTGAGGTCAAGCTGTGTAACGATTGTTGGCTTTTCTCGGTAGTTCCTGTGGTAACATTTGGACTGGCGACCTCTGGACTTGCAGAAAAGCTTAAAAAGGATCGTCGTGTAAGAAATTCAGTCAGTTCAGCTTCAGCAGTTGCAGTGTGAGGGTTCTCTTGGAAAAGGTAAGAAATTAACCAAGTATAACCTCGTAGTTTTTCGTTTAAAAAAAATTTTTTTCACATTGAATTGTAAATTTTAATAAAAAATTATTAAATAATTTAAATATTAAAATTTTTTTTTTTTTTTTAAATTTAAAATTTTATAAAAAAAAAAAAAATCAAATTTCTCTTTTGAAAATTGTTTTTTTCCTGTTTTTTCCAGAAAAACTTCAAGCTGTGTAACGGTTGTCGTCTTCTCATTGGAGTTCTCTGTGGTGACATCCGGACTAGCATCTTTTGGACCTCTGAACATTTTGCTGTTTGACTCAACATGATAATGAAGTAAGTCCCTCTAGCCAGTTGTAAGTTGTAGGCTAGTTGTATTAATTTTTTACATATATATTTAAAAAAGGGGTGATAGTACAGACAAGACCGCCAAGTGGTTCACCCCGGGTCATGCTAACAAGTCTGTAATCCATGGCTGTAGCTATCTTATTTCTTCTTTTATTTCTATCTCTTTATTATTAATTAATTTATATAAATTGGCTGATATATTATTTTTTATTTTGTTTTTTAATTTTTCAGGAAAAAATCATGATTTTTTTTAAATATAGCAGCGGCTATATCCGCGTGCGAAGTGATATATATCTCCGGAGATATATATCACTAAATCCGTCCGTCCGTATCCGTGTCGCGTGGCCAACAATCGGTTCGTGTTTTTGCGTTTAAAAATAAGTGTGTGTGTATGTGTGTGTGATTAATAAATGATAATCAGTGACAGTGATTATTATAATGTTGCGCGCGTTTTTTTTTTTTTTTTTTTTTAAATTATAACATAAATTATGGATACTTTTGGCTAAGTAACAATATATTATTATGTTATTATAATTTTTATTATTTAAAAATTAATGTTATTTAAAACTTTTTCGATTTTAAATTCATTAATTTTTATTTAATTATGGCGATGTAATTTAAAACTTTTTCCATTTTAAATTACATCAATTTTTTTTTAAATATGGTGATGTAATTTAAAACTTTATCCATTTTAAATTACATCAATTTTTATTTAAACATGGCGATGTAATTTGAAACTTTTTCCATTTCAAATTACGTCAATTTTTTTATAAAATTTTATTTTTTTTAGCACAACGTTCTCTGGGGTAGGAAGTGGATCAATTTCTGCAACTTTTGTGATTGATAATATTGTAGTGCTGTTAGTATTTCTATCGGTTAGTCACTATAAATTCATTTACAGGTAGTATGGAATTGGTGTTTTTTTTTTCCTATGCGCCAGGACAACTGTGTTAAGATAATATAATTTTGTAAACAATTTTTATTTAATTATAATAATATAAAATATATTAATCTTGTCAAAATTTTTTTTTTAATTATATGTTACAATTTAATATAGGGAGAGTGATAGGCACATGGTGTTAAATGTCCTATCACCAAAAAAATTGTGTGTGTGGGAGAGGACGAGTGGATTAGGTCTTCTGGAGATACCACTATAAAAAAAACGAGTCTTGTGTCTTACCTCATGGGTGACTTGGAAAAAGACACAATTAATTTATTTGAATAATTATTTTATTTTTTTATTATAGAAAAATTATTACAGGTCTAGCTGAGCTGTTGGATCATCAGAATTTGGATTGTTGAATCACCGCTGCATCTTGAATTTTGCTGTACCACATGTTCATATAAAGTAAGTCAAAAAACAATTATTATGGGGTGATAGTACAGACAAGACCTCCACGAGGTGCACCCTGGGTAACGCTAACAAGTCTGTAATCTTATTTCTATCGATCGATCGATCTATCTATATCTCTATCTATCTTTCTATCTGTGTTTCTGATTATCTATCTATATCTATCTATTTATTTATAGCTACAGCCATGATTGTATATTTTTATGATTTTATTTGACTATGTTTGCATGTATATACTGGCCAATTTTGTTTTTTGTTTGTTTTTTTTTTATAATATGTTACATGAGTTTGAGAAATTTACAGGGAATCATCGTTTTCATTCGTTTGGAGCCAAAGATTCGTGGAATAATTAAGGATTTAATTACAATATATATATATATAATTTTATTGGAGATTCAAACTACTTGTGATGACTGCTGAGAAAATGGATTTGTATCGAAAAAAAATATATGATGATTTTACTTGTATTTATTTTTGACTAATTTTATTTTTATTATTTCACAGATACAAAGATAACATTGTGAGAAATAAATATAAAAAACTATGGACGTAAAAACAACATTGAATAAAGAGAAACAAGAATGGAAAAAAAAATAATTATGATGTTGTTCTGTTACTGATAAACAAGTATTCAGGTGAGTTTTATTTACTGAGTAATATTATATTTTTAATTTAAATAATTTTTATAATTTATATAATTAATATTTTTTCGAATGGCCAACTGGTTGGTCCTATCTAGGAAAAAAGAGATAGTGATGATAATAAACAACAGAAAGAGGTAATAATATAAATATAAAAAAATTTATAAATCTATTTCTTTATTTTTTATTTTTTTGTTATAATCTAAAATTAAATAAATATTTTAAATTTTATTTTTTATTTTAATAGGATATCAGTTGCAGTTGACTACTTCGAATGTCTGCTGAGATTGATGGATTTGTATCAAACATAAAAGATGGTAATTTTAATTTGTACTATTAACTGATGAAATTATTTTAATTTTCTAGATAAAAGGATCAGCTTGAAGATAACCAGGAGAAATAAAAAGTCTATTGGGGATTTACTAAAAAATGACTCATGGATATATGTAAGAGTAAGTTAAATGTATCAACAGTATTTAAATTTTTAATTTATAAATTATAATATATTTATTTTTTTTTATTTTTTTTTTTTTCTCAAATCAATTGTCTAGGAAATTCACACCATCAAGAGGTAATAAAAATAAATAAATATACAAAGCATGTAAAAAAAAAAGTGATTGCAATAATTGCATTAATTATATTTTTTATTTTATCAGGATATATCATTCAGGGTTCCAAACAATCTGTGATGGCAGTGATGGCTCCTGTCTAGGATTATGGATTTGTATCAAACATAAAAAATTGTAAATATAATTTCATATATTTTTATTAAATATTTTTATTATTTTATAGATACAAAGATCACCATGAAGATGACCAGAAAAAATAATAGCTGAATTGGATAACAAACAATAATTTCAAAGTTATTTTATTGTTGATAAAAGAAGGGATATCATACTCAGGTGAGTTGAATGTATCAATAATATTTATATTTTTAATTTATAATACTTTCATTATTTATTTAATTAATATTTTTTAAATTTATTTGATAGGCACTTGGATATATTTTTCATGGATGCTGTAATCAGTGCTCATATCAATTGTCTAGGACATTCACACCATCAAGAGGTAATAAAAATAAATAAATATACAAAGCATGTAAAAAAAAAAGTGATTGCAATAATTGCATTAATTATATTTTTTATTTTATCAGGATATATCATTCAGGGTTCCAAACAATCCGTGATGGCAGTGATGGCTCCTGTCTAGGATTATGGATTTGTATCAAACATAAAAAATTGTAAATATAATTTCATATATTTTTATTAAATATTTTTATTATTTTATAGATACAAAGATCACCATGAAGATGACCAGAAAAAATAATAGCTGAATTGGATAACAAACAATAATTTCAAAGTTATTTTATTGTTGATAAAAGAAGGGATATCATACTCAGGTGAGTTGAATGTATCAATAATATTTATATTTTTAATTTATAATACTTTCATTATTTATTTAATTAATATTTTTTAAATTTATTTGATAGGCACTTGGATATATTTTTCATGGATGCTGTAATCAGTGCTCATATCAATTGTCTAGGACATTCACACCATCAAGAGGTAATAAAATAAATAAATATACAAAGCATTCAAAAAAAAAAAGTTAATTGGAAATACTTACATTAATTTAATTTTTTATTTTATCAGGGTATATCAATTGGGGTTTCAAACTACCTGTGATGGCTGTCCAGAATCATGGATTTGTATCAAACATAATCATTTTAATTCAGTGTCATCTCAACTAATATTATTCTTTTTATTTTAGATAAAAAGACACTGCAAAATTGACCAGAAAAATAATAAAAAATTGTTCAATTAAATTAATAACTTGATGCCAACAAAACAATATCAAGATCAAGATCATTAAATAAATCAAAGGTATATATTAAATATTAAAACAATTAATTTTTTGATCAATATAATTATATAAAATACTAATTATTATTTTATCATTGTATTATTTTATAGGATCAGTGTCAATTATATAAAATACATAGAAAAAATCACAACTGCTTCATCTGAATGAGAGACAATTTCATCGTGGATCTGGTGCTTATTCTACATCATCAATTGGATACAATTGTAAGATAATTAATTTATTTAAAATATTTAATTTTCATCTTGAATAATTTATTAAATAAACTATTTTATAATTTATATTTTTTTCCACAGGATGTTTTAGCTAATCGCGCGGGTAGATTTTTTTTTTTTCGAATGCGCTTATAATATTATTATGCGAACGCGATCGTGATCGAAATTATAGCTGCAGCTATACCGTGTTCGTTACCCCCTCGTTACCGTGAATTCGTGATTAACCCTTAACGTGATACCGTGAATGCGTGCGTGCGTGCGATACCCCGCGAGCGAAGTGGATTAGGTCTACCGGAGATACCACTATTAAAAAAAACGAGTCATAGTCTTACCTCCTGGGTGACTTGGAAAAGACAAATTTAATTAATAATTAACAATTATTTTATCATTTTTCAGTAATTACAATAATTTACATAATTATTTAATCTTTTTGTTTTTAATACAGTTACAATTGAATTATTTATAAAATTAATTAATTATATTTTTAATATTTTCAGATTTGTTTCAAATTAATAAAAAACAATAAAATAAATAATAAAAAATAATAAAATTAATTACAATAATAATTATTTCAATTGTTAGATATTTATATAAGGTCTCTGACACGTTTATCTGATTCGTTGATTTTACAAAATATATGTATTTTTATTGGTTGATTAAATGCGACTTGGCGACAAGATGACCAATCAACAGCTTGTTTTATACAAGTGAAGTTTGACTAGTATCGATATTTTTACCGCTCATTTTTAAATATTAAATAAACAATTAAAATGTAATTAATTCATTATTAAGAATTTTGATTGTTTTAATTATATATATATATATTTATTTATTAAATTTGATAATTAAAAAACAGATGACAATTAGATTCAAGATAATTAATTTTTTTAAATAAATAAAATTAATTATTATACAATATTTTAATTAACACACATATTGCAAGATTTAATAAACATATAATAATATTTTTTTTTATATTTTACCGCCAAAATAAAAAAACAACAAAAACATGTGCTTTCCTTTTTTATCGACTGAGAGAAAAAATACCGGAAGTAGGCTCAACACAACTTGACTCATTTTTCATCTAAATTTTAATAAATAATAATTTGTTTTAATAATTAAAAATATAATTATTAATCTGTTATAAATTTTAAATAAATAAATATTAATATTTAAATTATTATATATCAAAAAAATATATTAAAATAAAAACATTGAGTATTTATTGTGACTACCGTATGAGAATGAAAAAGAGTCAACATTAGTTAAAAAGAGAAAAATAAAAACATCATACCTCTGGAAAATATCTTCCCCACGTGGTCATACAGTTTATAATTTGCAAGTTTAATTAAATATGTTATTTTTAAGTTAATATTAATAACAAAAAAATGGTACAGGTAAGTTTATACAAAATAACAATAAATTAATCATAAATATTTATCTCTTAATTATTAAAAATATTATTTTTTTTAATTCATCAATTATTGGATATTTTTTCATTGTTTTTTTTTTTTTTTTTATATTATTTTTATATAACTTCCCCTCTTTTTTATACACCGAGGGGGTTGCTTACCACCCATCAGTAAATGGGAAAGATGGCAGCGGATTATTGCGCTTTTTCTGTTGTAACGAGGAATCAGCAGACATATCTTTTTTTATTTTTCATTTCAATTAAAAAATTAATAAACAAAATTATCATTACAAAAAATTGTTAATTTTAAGGTTAGAAATATGATTTTATGTTTAAAAAAAATTATTTATTTATAATTTTTATAATAATTTAACTCTCAAGGTTTTTTTTTAATTTTTATAAAAATAAAATTTGCAATAAAAATATTCAATTTCATGACAGTTGAATATTTTTTTTTTTTTAATCACACATGTGTACATATATCTATATGTGTATGCGTGTGTGTGTGTGTATTTGTATGTATGGGTATGGATGAGATATATGCTGCAGTCGTTGGTTTGTTTTCCTTTTTTTATACTCTTTTTTTTTTTTTTTTTTTTTTTTTTTTTTTTTTTTTTTTCTTTTTTTTTTTTTTTTCGTGATGAAAAAATATCGACGTTCTTTTTATACGCGAGAGAGAGTCGGGGGTGCAAGTGTTGGTGTCAAAAGTAAATTCAATAATTTCACATTAAAATGGTTGTTAATTCATCATCATCAACATCATCAAAGTTAATATAAATATCATAGGATTTAAAAAAAAATATATATAAATAAACAAATTAATTAGTTTATCAGTTGAATATTTTATTTAAAAATGATTTGGGTAATAATAAATTGTTGATATAGATATTTTATAAATTTAATATTAATAATTAAAATAAAATAATATAATTGAAAAATTTATAATATTACAGGCAATTGAAGAAATGGATCAAAGAGATTTGCCACAGGCAATTCGTCTACTTGGTGAAATGAATGCATATGTTACATTAGTCATTCAATTAGTTGATAATATGCTTGTACGTGTTAAAAATGGTGAAGTTACAACAGACAAAGGCTTGAGTTTTTTGGAAATGAAATACAATGTATTATTATCATATTTAATAAATGTATCATATTTGATACTACGTAAATGTTCAGGTGAAAGAATTGAATGTGATCCATCAATTGATCGTCTTGTTGAAATAAGAACTGTTTTAGAAAAAATAAGACCAATTGATCATAAACTTAAATATCAAATTGATAAATTAGTTAAAACAGCTGTAACTGGTACAAATGATACTACTGATCCAAGTAATTATAAAGCTGATCCTGATCATCTTATGGCTAAAATTGATGCAAGTGATGAATCTGATAATGATAGTGATGATAATGATAATGATAATGAAAAAAAAAATAAAATTAAAAAAACTGGAGTTTATGTTCCTCCAAAACTTGCAGCTGTTCATTATGGTTTGTTGAATTTAAATTAATTATTTTTTTTATTATTTATTTTTCTATATAAATAATTATTTAATATATATTATTTATTTTTATTTAGATGGTGATGAAACAACTGCTGAAAAAACACAAAAAGCAAATGAAAGAGCTAGAAGACGTGCTGTTTCTGGTGCTGTATTACGTGAACTTAAAGAAGAATATCTTGATACACCAATTGAAGATAGTCAAGGTGGTGAAAAACATATGAGTATTGGACGTGAAAATCAACGTAAAATTGAATATGAAGAAAATTATATGACAAGATTACCAGTTACAAAACAAGAAAAACATCGAAATAAAAAAATATCAACAATGGGACAACTTGGTGATGAAGTAACGTCATTTGGTGGTTCATCTTCAGCATCATCAAAAAAACGAAAAGCACCAAAAGGAAAAGGAAAAAAAAGTATGTCTTATTCTTATTTATTTACTTGAATATTTATTTAAATTCAATTTTCATTTATTAATTTAATTTAATTTAATTTATCAACAGGTTTCAAAAAGAAACGACATTTTTAAATTTCATACGTTTCTCAATGTTAACACTCGTCTTAAATAACATCAAGGTAAAGTAAACTACAAGATGAAAACAAAAAAAAAAAAAAACATTAAATTAAATTTAATAATAAAATCTAAAAATTAAAAAAAAAAAAAAATTAATTAATAATAAATACACTTTGGTAAACACAAAAACTTCTGGTTTAAAAATACTCTCAAAAATACTGAATTATAGTTATTAATAAATTAAATTAAAAATTTAGTAATTAAAAATACTAGATGATGTTTGATGAGCAACATACGGACGAGATTTGTAATGCAAAAAAATTTTTTATTCCTAATTGAAATAGAATAACAAATTAAAAAAAAAAAAAAAACACAATAGTTCAAATAAAAATAGAAAAAAATTAAATTTAAAAACAAAAAAATAGTTCAAATGATAACTTTTTATTTTTATTATGTCAAAATACATATTGCCCAATACACAATAGACTGAATAATAATTTTTTTTTTTTTAATTTTAATTTAAATAATTAGTTATTCAAAAAAATAAAAACGTTCGGAATTTGCAATGATAAAAATTAAACAGTTTTAAAAACGCATGTATTAGGGTTTTATCGCTGTTCTAGGGTATAGATTTAAGAAAAAAAAAAAACTTAGCTCATAGTTTAAATAATTATTACTCGTATTCTTACGTTTGCGAATTTCTCTTCTGGTGAAAAAATAAATACACAATGTTAGGGCTACATTTCGGTGTCGTTGGTCAAAGCTTGCGTTAAGTTTTTATTATTTAATTATGTTTTTTTATGTTTTTTTTTTATTTTAAAATTAAAGTGGTATTATTGTTTATACCACTTTAAATTGTTATGTTATTATTCTTATATTAAAGAAAAAAAAAAGATAAAACAAAAAGTGTCAAAATTCAAAATTTAAAAGAAAAAAAAAAAAGTCAAAATTTCAAGTATATTGTATGTGTAATTGTATTATGTTTGAAATTTTTTTAGTTTCCTCGGGACATTATTACGTGTGACATTTAGAAATAAAAATAAATGTTATCATCAAAAAAATGAAAATATTAAAATTGTTTCTAATATTTAAAAAATAAAAATAGCTCAATTATCTCTACATATACAAAATAATATTTTTTACAAGTGTTCATCAAGAGAAAATACATTGAGTTTAAAGTAAATAAAAAAAAAGATATATTTCTAATGTCACATGTTTTCTAATGTCCCTATCAATCTGTGAAGACGATTCAAATGTGATAAAAAAATAAAAAATAATTAATTAATAATAATAATAATTGAAAGAGATGCGACTAATGTAATAAGTAAAAAAATAAATAAATAAATAATTACGAAAAAGAAATTTAAAAAAAATTGAAGTTGAATAAATAATAATTAAACAGAGTCACAATGAAATTATTTACAAATCTTGATGACTCTGTTTAATTATAATCGGCACTTTTATTGCAAGTCAAAATAATAATATTAATTTAAAAAAATAAAAAAAATATAAATATTTATAATAAATAAATAAAAAAAAAAATAATAATTTTCTTGCGAGCTCGACGATAATGCGAATTCACGAGTCCAAGGTATTTATACTCTCACGACAGGGTTTTTATTGCAATGGTATAAAAAAATTAAATTAATTAAAAAAAAAATAAAATAAATGTTATTGATACTAATATTATTATTATTTTTTTTAAATATATGATTAATTTTTAGCTGGAGTTGTATCAAATCGCATAGGCGTGAGAAATAATACCTATGATTAATGCAGTTTATATATAAATTCATTAATTAATACAACAAAACACATATCCGACTTAAAAATAATAATATTAATAATAATAAAATGAAAATAGTAAAATGTTTATATTAAATTACACTACCTCAATCAATCAAGTTTTAAATAAAAAAAAAAATATGTTTTTTATAGATCAATGTTTTTAGTTGTTACAAATAGAAAAAAAATAAAATAAATAATTAATAGAAAAATAAAAATACATTTTATTATCTTCAAGACTGCTTAAATACAATGCCGTGCCAATCAGCAAATTAATAATTTTTTAATTTAACAATAAATGCGCCTTTGACGATGGGTACAATTGAGCCACATTTAAATTTTTTTAAAAATTCAATTTAAAAAAATTTAAATAAAAAAAAAACCAGATAAATTGTAAAAAAATAAAATGAATAAATTGATAAATCATGATATCAGTAAATGATTATGATAAATTATAAATAAAAATAAGAAAACAATTTTCTAATTAATTGTGTTTAGATAATTTCAATGAAATTTCTTGTCTTTAATTTTTGTTTTTTTCAATTAAATAATATTCAAAGTTATATATTATATTACTTTGATTAATAAATTGAAAAAAACAAAATTTAAAAAAATATGGTTAAATAATATTAAAATTATTTATCAGTTAATGTATGAGTGAGTGTAAATCTTTATTATTATTCTTATTGATGATATGTAGTGTGAGCTTCTTACTGACTGAATAAAAAATGTTTTGAATGTGAAAAAAAATATATTAAAAAATAAAAAAAATAAAAAAAAGTCATAATAATTCCATTGTATGCAAAAATATATATTTTTTTTTTTATTCCTCTAATTTTTTTCTCTTTATTTTAGATTAATCAATACTTGAAATTTCCCGGGCAAGTGACTGGCAGCTCTGATTGGTTCTTGTTTAAAAAAAAAAATTTTCTTTCTCGGTCATATTGTTTTTTTTTTTTTTTTTTTTCACATTGGCGGTGTTACCTCTGTCTTTCTCTCTCTTGCTCTCTCATCAATTTTAAAACATTGAAAAAAAAAAAAAAAAAAATATACACTCGCGTTTATACACACGACACGAAAAGAGACGACGAGACGAACATCCAATCTGCCTATCGGTAAGCAGCCCTTTTTTTTTTTTTTTATTTATTTTGTTGATTTTTTTTTTTTTTTGATTAAAAAAAATAAAATCGTTTTATCGATTTAATGGTGGTTAAAAATTTGTAAATTTATAATCATAATTTAAAGGGGATATTACAATTTTTTTTACCTGTCAATAATTGACATATTGTCATTATTATTTTTATTTAGTTCAATTCCTTATATGATTGTACATTTTTTATCTTTGTCTAATAAAAATTAATTCATCAAAAAATTCTTGATTAATGACGTAAACTTTATACTCAATATTTAATTTTATAATTTGACATGTTAATTTTATTATTTATTTGTTTAAATAAATTATTTTTATATTAATTTAATGATTTTATATTGTGATATATTTATTTATTTTTTCTAAACTTCTTTGTGTTGTCTTTTTTTTTTCATCTTGTATTTTTTTTTTTTTTTTTTTTACCTCTCTCTTCTTCCGCAGTCCTTTCTAAAAGTCATTCCAAGTGTTTTGATTTTTTTTTTTCTTATTGTAATTATATATCTATATATCTTTTATTCTTTAAATAACAAAAAATAATAAAAAATAATAATATTAGATGAATATTTAGTCGACATTTCCGCTTTAAATATTTTTATTTTTATCCAAGCTCATAACCCTCAAATTTATTGATGATATTAATTTTTATTTAATTTGATTTTTTTTTTGTGACAAAATAATAATAATAATATCCAATTTAAATTGTAATTTTAATTTGTGATATATTTATCAATTTCATAATTTGTTATTCTTAAGTGTTATGAGAATAATAATAATATAAATATTATAATTTCATTTTGTGTGTGGGTTTTGTTTTTTTGTTTTTTTTTTTTAATATTTATATAAATAGCACATAATTGTTTTTATTTTTTTTGATAAGAAACTATTTTAATTATTTTAATTTAAAAAATATCAGTTGAGTTGCCTGTATTTATGTTGTTAATTTTTTTAGATAAATAAACAGCAATAATAATGGCCAGTACACAAGTATCACCGAGACCAAGGACAACTAAAAAACTTGAAAAACCAAGGGCCTTAAAATTGAATCAAAGAAACCCTGCAATCGATGGGCGGATAACGACAGGTATATTAATTTATAATTTTATTTATTAATTAAATAATTAAAATATATGTATATTTATTATCAGCAGAAGACTTTGTTTCTTTGATTGACGAAGTTGTCTCAAGCTTGAGCAATGGTTGCATTGATCCAACACTTCAAATAAATATTTTAACAATGTGTGAAACATTAAAAAATTGTCCACATCAAATTGAAACAATTTACAAGGGTAATTTTATTTTTAAATAATAATATGTATAATAAAATTTATTTTTTCATTTATATATTTATATTTATTATTTTAATTATTAATAGATCAATTAGACAGAGCATTTGTTTCAATAAGAAATGCAAGTCAAAACGATAAACTAGATTTAACAACTAGAGTTCATTTATTGGAACTTATTGAGCTAAGAGCAAAACAGTGGCGTCGTAGTGATTCTATGGATGCTTATTATTCACAAAAACTTGCAAATTTAGATGAAGTAAGTTACTTAATTTTTTTGTAAATTAATTTATGCATATATGCATATTAAGATAATTATTTTAACATAATCAGTCATTAAAAAGTATATTTAAAAAGCCTAAAACAAGTCGTCAATAGTAGACGTTGAATTAAAAAATATAGTCCGCAGTTTACAGCTTTTTGAAAGTCACAAGAATTTTATACTTTCCCTCCTTTTTTTTTTTGGTCTATCTATGGGGCCTCAGTCCCTTTTATTTTTTTTCTTTAATCCAACATAAATTCTACTTTGTTTTTTTACTTAAAAGAATGATGTTTGTATCATGGAATCACCAACAACACCACTTGGATCATCAATGATGGGTTTATCGTCTCCTCAGACAACACCAGTTCTCGGTGTTGGTGATGTCATGAAAAATAGTGGTAAATTTACAAAACCAACACGAATACCCGGTAAAAATTATTGCAAAGATGAAGTTGTCATTCGTAACAGTGACTCTGGTAAAGGTAATATTATTATATTTTTATTATACATATTAATATTTATTATTTTATATGATAAAATGATAGTTTAAATATAAGAAAATAAAAGATAGAAAAATTATTATTTTTAAATTATAAAAATTTACACGATAAAACAGTGATGGGAATAAAAGGGAGACGGGTACACATCATCGAAGAGCTCAGCGAGACAATCATCTCCTTCCAGAGAGGTAAAATTGAATAAAAAATAAAAAAAAACAATGATAAAGCAAGTGCATCGTGTGTCACCACATCGTAACAAAAAAAAATAGAAAAAAAAACAAAACAAAAATCAAATATAATCATTCATTTTATTATAATAATAATCCTGTATGTAAAATTATAGCTCACAATTTAATACAATTGTTTTTAATATTTAATGTAAATGGTGTGTTAAATAATTAATTAATATATTAATTAATTAGTTTAATGCACGTTATTTAAATATTTATATATTTATTTTAATGAACTAACAATTTTAATGCGACATTTTATAGCTTTTTATAATACATGCATTTATATATAATATTTTTGTTTAAATATGTTTTATTAACAGCTGTGCTAATTTATTATTTAAAAAAAAAATTTAATAAAGTATATTTAATTAATTTAATATATTTTCAGTGAGTCCTGGAGCCAAAGAACGACTTGTCCAAATAACCGGTTCATCCGAGGACAAGATACAGTAAATATATTAAATTTTATAATTAATAATAATATTTATTATTATTATTATTTATATATATATATTATTTTTAATAGTTACGCAAAAGATTTGATAAAGGATACGATACAACGAAACGCATCACCAGTGTGTGAACACAGTGCTGTTGATAAAAGTGGTGGTATTGGTGGTTCAAGTTCTTCATTAAATAGCAGTGCATCAGATGAAAGTAATCGTCTTCATCATCAACAACAACCACAACAACAATTAACATCTCGTCCTCGTGCATCTCTTCTTCATAGTTTTTCAACAAATGATGCTAGTATTGGTGAATACAAATATACTGTTACTATTGGTAATCAAACATTAAAAATAACTGGTGCTAATTTAGATCTTGTTAGAGTAAGTTTATTTATCTTATATTTTTTTTATAGACAATTTAATTCATTTATTTTATTTATTAAAATAATTTATTTTAATTTAAGACTGCAAAGTTAGTTCTTGAAGATCATTTTCGTGATCCAATGGCTATATGTAATATTGGATTTGAACAATTTACACTCGAAGAAGAATCTAATTTACCATCATCAATATCTGGACCAATTAAACCAGCACCTATCAACACAATGGAAAAAAAAATAGTTGCAGATGTTGAGCCAGCATTTAAAATACCAGCATCAATTGATTCACCAAAAAAAACGAATGGTATAATTTATTTTTTCAAAAAAAATAAATCATTGTTTTTACTTTTCTTTGTAAATGTTTTTTTTTTGTTTATTCCTTAATTTTCTAAATTGATATGTTTTTATTTTTTCTTGTTTGGTTTTTTTTTTTTGTTTTTCTGTTTTTTTTTTTCTAATTGAATGTGATGCGTTGTGTGTTTTAGAGAATCAAGAATTAACATATGAATTTTTGCTGCTTTGTGCAAAAGGTCCTTATGCAAAACGTACACCCGCTGAATGGGAACGTATTCAAAGAGAATGTCCAAATATTGTACGCAAGGTAGAGTCAAGATATCCATCAAGATATTCAACTGGCAATTGTGCTTCATATTCACTTAATAATGGATTTCAATATTTAAATTTAACTCCTGAAGTTGAAACATTTTTTAAAAATTCATATGATTATCAACGTTATTCATACTAATTTATCCTAAACATACAATTCATATTAACTTACAAATTAATCAAAAGCAACTAATATGATCCTGTTTGATTGCACGTCATAACATTTATTATTTAACTTTTAAGTTACTTGTTGCATTAATTTATTTTTCTTTCTTTTTTGTTTTTCATTAACGTGCCATGATTACTAGATTAAGTTTTTTTTTTTTTCTTTTTATTTATTTATTATTTTTTTTATTTTGCTCGATGCAAAATTTATTAATCTCAACCGCGTTCATCAAATGAAATGGCATTTAATCAAATATGTATTATCACAAAAAAAAAAAAAAATATTTCAGTGTCCAAAATATTAATTTTGTTTTTTTATTTTTTAATTATTAAATAATAAAATTTATAATCAAACAAGCTATTTAGCAAAAAGAAAAAAAAAAAATTTGTGATATTAAAAAAGAAGTGATTTATCTAAAGTTGTCAATAATCTTATATGAAATAAATTTTCTTTGTTAAAATTAGTTTTTTAAGCCCATTGACACTAAATATTTGATATTATATTTGAAAAAAAAAGGATTACATTCACGTAGACGTGAAATAATAACTTGAACGTTATTATGAAAAAAAAAAATATGAAATTATTTGAGTGAGAAATAAAATAAAGATTTTCAATGTTACTAATTTTGTAGACAGTAGTATTTAGATTGAACAATTAATTAATTGATAATCTATAAATAAAAAAAATAATGCTTATTAACAACCATTTCTATCGTTTAATAATAACAATAATTAATTGATTTTTTTGCTTATTTGTTTGTCATGTTTTACCTCAGGTAAGACATTTAATCTAAAAAAAAAAACAATGATTTTTTTAAATTATTAAATGAATTAATTTAATATTTATAAATAAAAATTTACAGATACCCGTAGACTGGTTCGAACCGGAAGCGTACAAGATGAAAATAGCAGCAGCAGGAAACGTCATGGTACTTCCAATAAATGAAATCGACGATCTTCAATAAATAATTAACGATAAAATTAATTAATTAAAAATCATAGTCGAAATGTTTTTATTTTTTTTATATTCAATATAAATTTGATATATATTTTATTTTCATTTTCTTTTGTATAAAAAGAAAAATTTAGAAAAAAAAGAAAAAGATAAACAATAAGGCATTTGCTTTAAAAATTTTTTAAATAAAAAATATTTGACTAGTCTGCAAATGATATAGCATAATACCATAACACTAATACCAAAAATAAAAAAGGAAAAAAGGTTTATAATTGTGATTTTATATTTTTTACAACAAATTTTAAAACATATATAAATACAAAATTGTTTTTGTTATTATTTTTATTAAAAAAGTGTGATTTGTTTTTATTAGAATTTTTACGAAAAAAACAAAAATATTTATTTATCATTGAATTTATTTTGTTAATTTTTAAGATTTATATTTATATATAATATAATTTATTAGTCAAAAAAATTTTATTTATATTATAAAATAATTACAGTTTAACAATATTTTTTTTGTTTTTTAAATAAATAAAATTAATGTGTTTATTATTACAACCTGGGAATGAGAATATATAATAAAATTTATTGACTGGATATTAATTTGACTGTAATTATTTATTATTTTAATCCTCATTTTGTTTAAAAAAACACAATTTTAATACCTAATTAATCTATTGATACTCTGTGCGCTATTTAAATACTAAAAAATTTATTATTTAATATAAAAAATTATTAAATTTAATTAATAGTTACATAAACAATTTAAATATTTCCACTGATTGCATTTTTATTACTTTATTACAATTAAATTGCAGTTATAAGTTAAATTATTATCTAAAAAACCTATATAGACTTATTATAAAAATAAAATTTTCGAGTAAATTTTTATTTTATTTATTTATAATATATCAGACAATTATTATTTATTCTTATTAATTTAGACATATAATAATTTATAATTAATTTATTATTTATAATTGTTAGTTTAATATTCTAATCAGTATATTGGCAGTCATTTATAGTCATTTATATAAAAATTTTATCAAATGGCTGTGTGTTTAGTTGGAACAAAAAAAAAAAATACTTCCATCGACTATTTTTTTTGTTTTTTTTTCAATCTTTTGTTTTCACAATTAAATACATTTATGTATAATTATTAGTTCTAATTGTTGTATATTTATTATTATCTTATTATCTAACAAGTGCAAAAAAATGTTGATATACTGTTGGTGATCATCAAGTTGGAAAAAAAAAATAAAAATAAATAAATTAAAAAAAAAAAAAAAAAAACAACTCAGTTTTAAAAATAGCAAAACACACATGAAGTTTGATTTAAAAAAATTCACTAAGTTTGTATTAATACAAATTAATTGGAGCATAAGAAATATGATATTATAAATTAATTAAATATATGGGGTTAAAAGACGTAGTCAGCACCGGCCATATCTATCGCCCATCTGAATTTGTCACGTTGTGTTTTGTTGTATATTTTTTCAATTGGAACATCATGTTTTTTGCACCTGTAATTAAAAAAAAAATATATATATATAGATATATTTAAATATAAATATATTAATAAATTGATTGAATAGATAACATTGATGAATAAATAATTAAATAAATAAATAATAATTACCAAGCAACTGAAATTCGAGGATCTAAATAATTTAATTTTGATGTACCCAATGCAATTGTTTTATTTTCATCTCTATCAGTCATTTGTAAATCCAATTTAAGTGCTTGTTCTTTTAATTTTTCAAGTTTTTTCTTAGCTTTTTCATATAAATCTTTTCCTGCACCTCCTTGTTTAGCTTCACGTTTAGCATCTTTAACATCTTTTTCAGCTTCATCAATAGCTTCTTTTTTAGCATCAATTTTAGCTTTTAAATTTTCCATTGATTTTTGAAATGTTTTTGGTTCAGCACGTTGATGATTACATAATACAGCAACAGCACGATTAGCTCTATTATATGATAATATTTTTTCAGCAATTGAATCATCAGGATTCGTTAATTTTTCAAGTTGTTCTTGTAATGTCCATGATGCATTGTATGTTCTGAATACTTTAGCAGTTAAACCTTCCATAAGTCCATTAAGATGTTTATTTAAAACAGTTGTATCCAAACGGTCAAATAAATCATCACCATCTTGTTTATTATCTTTGAATAATTGTAAATTTTTAAATACACGTTTTTCAACAGATACTTTATTATGATATCTTATTGAATCTTTACCCAAAAAATCAAATTCAACAACATTTTCTTCATTATCTAAAGTTTCATGTAATTTAATATGTTCAACACGTAATGAACAACAACCAACAGTATCACCAAGCAACTGAAATTCGAGGATCTAAATAATTTAATTTTGATGTACCCAATGCAATTGTTTTATTTTCATCTCTATCAGTCATTTGTAAATCCAATTTAAGTGCTTGTTCTTTTAATTTTTCAAGTTTTTTCTTAGCTTTTTCATATAAATCTTTTCCTGCACCTCCTTGTTTAGCTTCACGTTTAGCATCTTTAACATCTTTTTCAGCTTCATCAATAGCTTCTTTTTTAGCATCAATTTTAGCTTTTAAATTTTCCATTGATTTTTGAAATGTTTTTGGTTCAGCACGTTGATGATTACATAATACAGCAACAGCACGATTAGCTCTATTATATGATAATATTTTTTCAGCAATTGAATCATCAGGATTCGTTAATTTTTCAAGTTGTTCTTGTAATGTCCATGATGCATTGTATGTTCTGAATACTTTAGCAGTTAAACCTTCCATAAGTCCATTAAGATGTTTATTTAAAACAGTTGTATCCAAACGATCAAATAAATCATCACCATCTTGTTTATTATCTTTGAATAATTGTAAATTTTTAAATACACGTTTTTCAACAGATACTTTATTATGATATCTTATTGAATCTTTACCCAAAAAATCAAATTCAACAACATTTTCTTCATTATCTAAAGTTTCATGTAATTTAATATGTTCAACACGTAATGAACAACAACCAACAGTATCAGCTTGTTCATCACCATCTTTTTCATTACCAGCTCTTAATGCAAGTTTATCAATAAAATAAAGTGCAACAGCACGTTGGCGTACTCTCATTTCTTTACTTTTCCAATCTTCACGATATTCAGCACGTATTTTATCAATTGTTTTAGCTAATTTTCTAGCAATTTCATATTTTTGCATATCTTTTTCACCTTTTAATTTACTTGATGGATTTAACATAACATATTTTACTTGTCCTTGTACATTTTCAGTCCATGATGCTAACCATGTTACTGTTGGATCATGACGTACATCTTTCCAACGATGTCCTGGTGGTGGTTTTGGTACTTTTGAATCTTTTGAACAATTTATTGATACGTCTTCTGGTAATACACGTTTTTTTAATCTACCCATTTTAGGATGTTCACCACGTCCACGAAATAAACCTGGTGGTTCTATTTTAAAATTACCAATTTTTTCTTTATGTCCATCAATTGTACAAAAACCATATTCTTTTAACATTTCATCATTTTTTTCTTTTATTTTTTTTTTTTCTTCTTTTGACATTGCTTTTCTTTCTTCAGCTTTTTGAACAAAATAATCACACATTGGTCTAAAATTACATTTACTAAGATTTGTTATTTTTTTTTTCTCTGATTCAGTCATAACTTTTTGCCAATCAGCAAAAAAATTATCATTAAATGTATCTTTTGATGTATAATCATGATCAATCATACGAGCATAAAATGTTGCAACTTCTTCAGCATCTTTTGATAATTTTATTTCTTTATCACCATAAAAAAATTTTACACTTGGTGGTAATGGTTCATAATCTGGAGCAAATACTGGTCCTTTGTGTTCAAGAAAAGTCCATTTTTCTCCATCTTTGTTTTGTTTTTTGTTGTTGTCTTCTTCCCACCTAAAAAACAATAACAAAAGATAATAGTAATTTCTAATAAATTATCATTATTATCACTAGGTATGTCTATCTGTATCTATCTAATTTATTTTTAAATTTACAAGCACAACTCACTTGCGACATTTTGTTGATGATTTTTTTTTAACAACTGTCGCATATAACCTAACACTTATTGGAGCAACTAATGAAACCAATGGTTTATCAATAATAAGTGGATTTATTTTTAATTTTAATTGTTGAGTTAGTATTCTAACACAACTCAAACATGTTCTATGCATTTTTTAACTTAAATTGTTAAGACATATCATGTTATACTTTTACACAAGCATAACGAAATAAAAAAAAAAAAAAAACACCTCTATTAGAATAACTTTTATTAAACTGAGGTTAGCAACTTAAGAATAATGCACGTGGTAAAAATTTCAACTATAATCTATAAAATAGGAGTAAAAAAATTAATTGTAAACTCACCATTTCCATACTTCAACTTCTTCTTCTTCCTTCTTTTTTTTCTTAGGACTTGGTGTTGTTGTTGGTGGTTTTTCTTTTTTAATTGTCTTCTTTTTAGCTTTCTAAAATTATTAATTAACAAAAAAAATTATTAATTTACTAATCATTAATATTACATAATGATAAATAAATTATTTAGCTATTATTTACCTCTTCAAATTCATCAGCACTATCTTCTTCATCATCAGAACGTTTTCTCTTTTTTTTCTTTTTTTTCATTTTATTTGTTTCTTGTTTTATTTTTTTTCTAGCTGATAATGGTACATCTTCATCACTACTATCAAGTTGACGTTTAACATGAGGTGAAGCAGTTCTAGCAGCCTAAAAGCAAAACAATCAAAATATCATTAAATAATTTTCAAGTATTATTAATCAAATTAAAGTAAAAAAAAACAAAACCAATATCAACACAAACTGTCAAATTATTATTTTCATCACTATTATTTAAAACTGTTGAATTTTTTTTAAATAAAAAAAAATCATCTTGTTTATATAAACCAACATCAGTCATATTATTTTATATTTAAACTTTAAATTTAAAAAATATGTATCAAAAAAAATTTAATGTTTTTAAAAATAATAATTTATATAAAAAAATATAACATATATTATAAATAAATAAATATTAAAAAAATTGAAAAACGTTTTAAAAATAATAAAATTGTATTATTACCAATGGTACATCTTCGTCAGATTCTTCAGATTTAATAGTTGTATTATGGAGATCAGATAGTCTCGTGTCATTACCATCAGATGAATTTTGGCTGATATTTTCTTGTTTAATATCCTCATCGTCTTCTTTAATATAAAGACCATTTTCATCACTAGAATTACCATCATCTTCATTAACCATTGACTCTGGTTCCTAAAATAAAAAATAAATTAATAATAAACAAATTTCATTCAATATTTTTACAAACAAACAAATAAATAATTAAATTAATAATTACATTTTTCACTTGATTATAAATATCTTGTTGCTGTTGATATTGTTGATTATCAAATGAATCAGTCTTTTCAAGTTCCTCTTTAACTTTAGGTTCATCTTTAACATCTTGTTTACGTTCATCCTTGTGTTTACTTTTATCTTTTTCATGACGATGACGATGTTTATCTTTTTCAGATGATTTATTTTTATCACCATGTGATGATGAATGTCTATCTTTATCAGAAGAATGCTTACGATCTTTATCCTTTGATGATTTTTCTTTATCATGTGATGAACTATGTCGATGTTTATCCTTTTCTTTATCTTTTGATTTAGAACTTTCTTTGTCCTTTGATGATGATGAACTTGAATGTCTATTTAAATAATTAATATTAAATAAGTATAAAATTAATATTACATATTATTATTGTTATTTTTGTTAACTTACTTTTCTTTTTCTTTATCCTTTGATGAACTTGATTTGTGATGATCTTTTGATTTATCACGATCTTTACTAGATGATGATGAACTACTTTTATGTTCTTTACTTGAAGATGATGAACTACTCTTTTTTTCTTTTTCTTTATCTTTATTACTAGAACTATGTCTATCTTTATTGTCTTTTGATGAACTTGAACTATGTTTATGACGATCTTTATCTTTATCCTTGTCACGATGTTCACTCTTACGACTTTTTTCCTTATCACGACTCTTGTCCTTATCACGATGCTCTGATTTATGGGAACGTTCTTTACTCCGATGCTCTGATTTATGTTCCTTTTGGCGATCATAACCATTTGACATGCCATTTACATGAGCATCTTTAAATTATAAATATAAATACATAAATTAATAATTTATTATTAGAATAAAAAAAACATATATAATTTGATTAATAAAACAAGAATTAAAAAGAATAGAAGAGAGAAAAAAAAAAACTTTTTTGTCGAGACAATCGAACAAGCTTAAAATAAAATATTGAATAATTTATATTGAGGTCTATAGCATTTGAAGCTCGATGAAAATCATGCGAACTTAAGCACGTGTTATGCTTACAGTAGCCCTGGATATCAAGAATTTTTTATTTTCTTCATTATTTTCTCACTAACTTGCTTATACCTCAACAAAGGATCCAATACAACTTTTCTTTTCTTTTTTTTTTTTTCAAACCACATATACACATTTTTTTTTTTTTCTCTCTCTTTTTCTGTCTTTCATTTAGCATATCTGTTTTATCAAGGCAACTTTATAGGTTTTATGTACATTCATGTAGAAGTTTTTTTTTTTTTTTTGTATATTGATGCCGTCTTACCTCCATGATTACCGGCTGCACTGCTATTCTCCTTAGCTCCCTTTTCCTGTTAAAAAAAAGGCAAAAAATAATAATTATTTTATTATAAAATAATACAGAATAATTTATATTTATTATTTTTAATTATTAAATATTTTTTTATGTTTTAATATCAATAAATATTGTATGTATATATATATATTCAAAAGAATGTTATCAATCAAAAATATTTACAATTTATTTATTTATTTACTCATGATTAAATTAAATGAATATAAAATAAGTATAAATATAAAAAAAAATCTAAATAAAAATGAGGTGAAGGGTAAAGTGATGTTGATTATTTTAATATAATTTTATTATAGGTATATATTATATTATTAAAAAAAAAAAAAAAAAAAAAGTTGGAGTTGTAACAGTTATGATGAGGGACTTAGTCGCAGACGCCATTTTGGGACTTAGAATATTTCGCGTCTCCGTGGCGTGTTGCTGTACAAGTTGGTTATTTAATGTCAATATTATTAAAATATAATAATTTATAAATTTAATATTTTATTTAATTAATTAATTTAATAACTTACTGTGTCAGGATTTTGCTGGGTTGATGATTGTTCGAGGTCCATTTTTGATGATATATATTTTATAAAAATTTACCTCGTTTAACAACCTGGGAGAATACCACAGAACACCGAGTGATAGACTCTGGCGAGTGACGAGATATACGAATACAAGAAAAAAAAAAGACAAAGTATTGAAGATAGTCGCGCACAGCTTTTAGCCTGAGTTCTATATAAAGTGAACCAAAGTGAACGAACCACAATTTTTCACACCGCGTCTAAGTTCCACAAAATCATTCTACGCATGCGTTTATTTAATTTTTTTTTTCCATTTTTTTTCTAAAAATTTATCCCCCCACTACCCTGTAAAAATACACCAAACTCATTCTACCAAGTTACAAATTATTATTTTTTTTATTATTTTTCTCCTTTATTTATTTAAACTGCATCTCTTTTTTTTTAAAAAAACATAAAAATTTACAATTTTATATTGTTGAAGTTTATCATTATTTATATGTAAAGCAATGTAAAGAATAAAAAAAAAAAAAAAAAAAACAAATTATAAAATAACATTTTTTTATATATTAATATAAAAATATTATTAATATTTAAAAAAAATTTTACATTATTATTTATTAATTGATTATTTTACAATTATTTTATTTGATTATAATTGAACACAATTCATTATTGTTCAATAAAATGTAAATAATATAAAAAGATGAAATAATAATTTATTTAAAAAAAATAAAATAAAGTATTATTTGTTATTTTGACAATTTTGTATATTCTGGTTTGCCTTCAGCATTCCAAGATGTTTTCATTTTTTGAAAAGCAACAACTGCATAAAGTGCTAAAATAAAACAATAAACAATGAGTTATTTAATTAATTAATGAATTATTAATAATTATTATAAATATATTTACTTGTTGCTTCCCATTCTGGTAATGATAGCGTGCCAATTTTTCTATGTCCAGTTGAATTTTGCATATACTGAATTGCATGTTGATAATCAGTACCACTTTGTTGACCAAGAAGAGGAGATTCATGATAAGGTGGATAAGTTTCTAATGACTGCATTCGTCCTAACAATGATCGTCCTTCATCTTTCATACGTTCATAAAAATTTTCAAATCTATAACAATAAAAATTAGTATAAATATATTTGTTAATAAATTAATTTAATATTAATATATTACCTTTCAAACATTACAAAATCAAGTCCAAATTTATATGCAAGTTTTTTTAATAGTGGTAAATAAACAAGAAATTCTGGACAATTAACAACATTTTCAAGTTGAAAATTATATTTAGCACCAAACAATGGAATGTTATTTTTATCACAAAAAAATTCAATGTTATATACATCATTACCAAATTTATTACCATCACATTTTTTCCATTGATCACTATAGGATAAATTAATTAATTAATTAAAATATTTATATGTATAATTGTAGATAAATATTTTATAAATTAATAATAAACTTACACTAAACTATATGAATCTGGAATTGTTGCAATTAAATAACCACCAGGTCTTAAACTTTCACTAGCATTTTGCATCATACATTCAGCTTGTTGTAAAGTTTCAAAACTATAATGCAATGCAAATTGACAACTTACTAAATCAAGTTTAATACTAGCATCCTTGTATTTTTCTCTCAAACGCACCTGAAATCTTAATTATTAAAAAAAAAAAACAAAACCACCAAAAAAAAAATAAAATAAAATAAAATAATAAAAATACAAGATACCTAAGATATTGTCTTTATATTTTTATTATCAAGTTAATATTAATTTGTATTTACCTTTGTACAATCAGCAGTTATAAATTCAGCAGTAAATAATGGAAATCCACCACGTTCATTTTTTTTACGATTTAAATTTTCATTATAACGACTTTCACATTGTTTAACTGATGTATCAGCAATATCAGCACATATTAAATGTGATATATTTGCTTTTTGCCATTTTAAAAGATCACCACCTTTACCACAACACATATCAAGTACTCTTAATTTTGCACCATGACTTGTACCTTGTCTAACTTTATGTAAAAAATCATCTAAAAAATAATTATTATAAATTATATTATATCAATAAATTAATTATCAATTTTTTTTTTGTAATAGATATTATAAAACTTACTTATTAACATGCTTTTAATCCAATTATTAAAATTTCTCATATAAAAAATACGACTTTGAAATCTTTGACTTAATCCTTTTTCTTCAATTGCATTATAATGATCAGCAACAACAGCTGTATTATCATCAATTTTTTTTTCATCATCAACAACATTTCTGTTAGCTGATCCAGTTGATAAATCTGATGGTGCTGATGATGATGTCTAAATTAAAAAAAACAAACAAAATATAAATTGGTATACTTATTTATTTATTTACTTTTATTATTAAATAAAATTTAATTTATAAAAATATATTTACTTACACCTGTATCTTTTTCAACACTTGTTTTGATGATTTTTATTTTAGCGTCTTCTTTATTATTATCATCATCATCGTCATCATCTTCGCGTTTTCTTTTACCATCAACACATTTATTTTCATCATTATTTAGATTATTTTCATTATCACAATCTAATGATTTGTCAGTTATTGTTTTATTTGATATTTCTGATACTTTTGTTTCATTATTAATATTTTCTTCATCAACATTTTCAGCTGATGATGGAGACGACATATCGACAAATACACAATTGTTATTAATTATTATTATTAATTTATTTTTTTTTAATAATTTTTACTCCAAAAACACGTACATATTAATCCGTGATTATAGCATAATACTTGAAACCACTCACATTTAGAATTTCAAAAAAAAATTGAGTTTTTTTTTTAAATTAACTAAAATGTTTCTGTATTCTACTTTCTATATTAATAATAATTATTACAATAATTACTTTCAAATAAATAAATAAATTAATTATTAAATTATGCAATTAGTTATATTATTAATTAATTTTGAAAATAAACAACAATTCTGTGAACATAGTCGATTATCTTGTGTGACGTCTATAAATAAAAATAAAAAAATATTTTCTAATGTTTTTTTTTTTTAAATTTTATAATTTTAATAACATTCTAAAATAGTTTATAATAAGTTTTTTTTAAAAAAAAATGTGTCATTGTTTAGTTTTTAATAAAAATCAGTATTTAAATTTTAATAAAATCAATTATTTTAAAATGAATTTTAAAAAATAAAATAACAAATTAAATTTTAAGTTAATAACAAATAATTATTTTTTTATAAAATTGATATGGTAAGAAATAATTTTAATAAATAATATTACTTAATAATAGTTACATAATATAAACAACATTATTGTGCAAAAAAAAAAAATAATTAATTATTTGAAATAAACTTGTTATTCCACGCAAATTTAACCTACACACAAATTTAATTTGCAATATTTTCATAAACATTTAACAATAAATATCTTTTAATAATTTATAGCTCTATTTTATCGTTTTTTTTATCAACTAATTAGTGTTATTATTATTTTATTTTATTGTTTTATTTAGTCGAATACAAAAACAAATTTATTAAATGCAGTCAAACAATTGGTTGACAGTGAAATTGATTTGATAAATGTCATTGATAAATCCAGGAAAAATGTACATTTAAAAATGTCAACATCATCAACAGCAACAATCAATGATCAACGTAAATCATCAAGATTAGCAAATGTAATATTTTTTTATGTTAACAAACATTTACGTAATTGTTTAATCAATTTTTTTTTTTTCTCAAAGATAAGATAAGAGTGTGAATTACTTTACAATATATGCACAATTTTTATTAATATATAACTTTGCCAAATTTTTCCATTAAAATATAATTTAATTTCTTTTGTTTACAATCTAAATTAATTATAGTTTTTTTTTTTCTTTCTAAATTAATTAAAGATTAAACCATCAAAAGCAATAACAACAGCAAAACGTGAAGCAACAGCTTGTAAAAAGAATCGTCCAAAAACAAAAAAAAATAGTGATACATTTTATGTAAAGGATATTTATGAAGGTGCAATAAAAGCTAAAAATATGATTCGTGGTTCAACTGGTATTGTTTATGATAGATCAATGGCTGATCATCGTTGTTTATGGGATGGTAATTATCCAGAATGTCCAGAAAGATTTATCAGGACACTTGAAAGATGTGAGGAACTTGGTTTGATTGATAGATGTAAAATTATTGAGCCAAGACTTGCAAGTGATGATGAATTATTAATGAAACATACTCAGGAACAAATTGATATACTTAAAGCAACTGATAAATCTGAAGATCTAGAAAAGCTTGAAAAATTATCATCAAAATATGATGCAATTTATATACATCCTGTAAGTTATTTTAATAATTGGATTATTTAAATTATTATTTTAAATTTATTTATTTATATTTTAGTCAACTTATCGATTGTCTCTTCTTGCAACTGGTTCAACAATAAATTTATTTGAGAGTATATGTCGTGGTGATGTACAAAATGGAATGGCTATTATCAGGTGATAATTATTTTATTAATATTTGTTTTTTTTTATTAGTTTAAATAATAGTAATAATAAATTAATTTATATATAAAAAGACCACCTGGACATCATGCAATGAAAGCTGAATATTGTGGTTATTGTTTTTTTAATAACGTAGCAATTGCATCAGAAAAAATATTAGCTGATGGACTTGCTGAAAAAATTTTAATTGTTGATTGGGATGTTCATCATGGTCAAGCAACTCAACAAATGTTTTACAATGATCCAAGGTAAAATATTCAAGACAAAATAATAATTAAATTATCAACACTATCATTTATATTTTAATATTTTTTTTTAGAGTTGTTTATTTTTCTATTCATCGATATGAAAATGGTGAGTTTTGGCCAAACCTGAAAGAATCAAATTATCATTACGTTGGTGAGAATGAAGGTGCTGGTTATAATTTTAATGTGCCACTTAATAAAACTGGAATGAAAAATGCTGATTATTTAGCAATTTTTCAACAAATACTTTTACCAATGGCATATGAGGTAATTATTTATTTTTTAAATTTAATTAAATTAGCATTATATTTAAATAATTATTGTATTTTAGTTTCAACCGGATCTCGTAGTTATTTCAGCTGGCTACGATGCTGCACTCGGTTGTCCAGAGGTAATTAAAATACAGAAAAAAATTAATTTATAATTTTTTTTTTTAAATTAGTTTGGTCCTGATTTGATTGTTGTGAGTGCTGGCTTCGATTCGGCTATTGGAGATGAAAAGGTTTAATCATTAAAGGCCAAATATACTTATATAAAAATCAAATCATTAAACTATTATTTTTTTTTTCAAATCATTTGATTATTTAAAATATATTTATGTTAATTTTTTTTTTTTCACAGGGAGAAATGGAAATAACACCAGCATTTTATTCACACTTATTATCACCTTTGCTTGGTTTAGCTCGTGGAAAAGTTGCTGTGATTCTTGAGGTAATAAAATTATTATTTTTACACATTGAAATTAATATAAAAATAGTAATAAAAAAAAAAAGAAACTTGATTAACTAAATTTATATTATAGGGTGGTTATTGTTTAGAATCATTGTCAGAATCAGCAGCATTAACTCTTCGAACACTTCTTGGTGATCCTTGTCCAATGATTGAAACATTAGATCCACCATGTCCAAGTATTCGTGAAACAATTTTAAATGTAATATATACTCATAAACCATACTGGAGTTGTTATCAGTATCAAGAAATTTATTCAATAAATTCTCAACCGACAAATAATGATGATGATAATATAGAACGACATCTTCCAGTTGTTATTTACAATGGTGATGAAACAAAACCAGAATTTTATGAAACTCGTAATTGTTATCCAATACAAAGTGAAATATTTTTACGTAATGTACATGACAGATTAAATGATTTAAAAAAATTTACAAATTTAAATAAAGCACCAAATCGAGTATCACTTATATATGATATTGAAATGTTAAAACATTTTAATTATACTGATAATGATCATCCAGAATCACCTGAAAGAATATCAGGTATATTTACAAAACATGAAGAATATGAATTAATAAAACGATGCCATATATTAAAAGGAAGAATTGCAACAGAGGAAGAATTACTTCTTGTTCACACAAAAGAACATATTAAAATGGTTATGGATACAGCAAAATTAAAACCATCAACATTAGCTAAACAATCACGTGATTATGATTCTGTATTTCTTAATAAAGATACATGGACAAGTGCTTGTACTGCTACTGGTTCAGTACTAAGTATTGTTGATAGTGTATTAAATTGTGAAAGTCAATCAGGTGTTGCTATTGTTAGACCACCAGGTCATCATGCTGCTGAAGATTTACCATCAGGTTTTTGTTTATTTAATAATGTTGCTATTGCTGCAAAATATGCAACTAAATTTCATTCATTAAAAAGAGTATTAATTGTTGATTGGGATATTCATCATGGTAATGGAACACAATCATTATTACAAGATGATCCAAATATTTTATATATATCACTTCATCGTTATGACAATGCAAATTTTTATCCAAAATCAAAAGATGCAAATTATGATGTTGTTGGTAATAATAAAGGTGAAGGTTTTAATGTTAATATACCTTGGAATAGAAGAAAAATGGGTGATACTGAATATGTTGCTGCATTTCAACAAATAATAATGCCAATTGCATATCAATTTAATCCAGAATTAGTATTAATATCAGCTGGTTTTGATGCATGTATTGGTGATTCTTTAGGTGGTTATACTGTTACACCAGAAGCATTTGGTCTTTTTACACATTGGTTAATGTCTCTTGCTAATGGAAGAGTTATATTAGCTCTTGAAGGTGGTTATAATGTTAATTCAATTGCTTATGCAATGACAATGTGTACAAAAGCTTTACTTAATGATCCATTACCCCCACTTTTATTAAATGATAATGGACCTTGCACAAGCGCTGTCACAACAATAAAAAATGTTATAAATACACAAAAAAAATATTGGTCAAATTTGGTATTTCAAGTTGCATTACCCAAAGAAAAAGTAATTCCAGATCCTGAATATAATAATACTGAATTCAATGAGTTAAATAAAAAACATAAAAATACTGATATTGAATCAAAAATAGTCATTGAACAATTACAATCAGAAAAATTGACAGATACAGATGATTTAACCTTAAAATTATCTGAATTGGGTATAAATAGTGAATCTTGTTCAACAAAAAAAAAAAATAATAATATATAAAAAATAATGAGTTCACAAGGTGCTGGAGGAAGTAGAGATGATGCTGGAAGTAGTGGTTGTAGTGCAAGTGGTAATTCATCAATTAAAAAAATGAGTGAATTTCTTGCTGAGTGTCAAAATGATTTGGCTGATGAAAAAATGTTTGCAATTTATCCATTAAAGGATTGTCCACATCTTGATATGATTAATGATATACCAATTGAAGGTATAAATGTTAAAGATCCATGCAAAGAATGTTTAAATACAGATGAAAATTGGATATGCTTAATATGTTTTACTGTTCATTGTGCCAGAAATATAAATCAACATGCTAGTATTCATGGTGAAGATAAAGCTCATCCATTAACATTAAGTTTTACTGATTTATCTGTTTGGTGTTATGGATGTGATGCATATATTGATAATCCAAAATTATATAATGCTAAAAATTCAGCTTATAAAAATAAATTTAATTCAGAATTACCTTGGACATATGGGGAACAATTGATAACTTTAAATAATAATTCTTCTAATCAATAATAATTTGCATTTTTAAATAATATATTTGTGTTATCTTAAAAAATAATGTATAAATAAATAATCCTATAAGAATGTATTTTTATAAAAAAACATGATAATATATATAACATTATATTGTAACTAATAAAAACTTTATTGAAATAATTTAAAAACAAATAAATTACAATTAAATCAGTACAAAGTGTATTTTATTTTTATTATAGATCTATTATTGCGTGTTTAGTTTTATTAATTTATTATTTATGCTATTTCAATAGAACTATTAGGCAATTCAATACGAAGCAATAATAATCCAAAACTATCAATAAATTGACTTAAAAAATTTGATAAATTGTATGTTAATTTTTCAATACATACATCTAATTTTTCAATAATAAAACAATCAAGATGAAGATGCATATTTGGTAATTTTTCAATAGTTAGATGTGGATAAAATATATTAACTGTTTGATAATTTAAATTTTTTGTACCATTTAAAAATGTATATTCTATAAATTCACGAAAATAATTAACAGGCAATGCATAATAAAGTCTATATGATATTTTTTTTTTTTGATATTTAATTTCACAATCATTTAATTTATTATATATATTTTTAAATACTGTTGAAGTATTTTCATTACCATTTTCATATAAAAAAAAATCTTGTGTTAATTTATATCTGTGTTTATCACTACTGTAATAAGTTTTTTTGGTATTTCTTAATTGAATTAAACCAGTTGGAATTGAATAAGTATATGATGTAAATAAATGAATATGTGTTGTATCTGGTTTACTTTTTAATTCTTTGACTAGATAATTTGTAAGTGGATAAACACCACCTTGATGAATAAAACCATAAAATAATATCATTATAAAATTAATAAACCACCATGTACATTGTAATTTATTAATTTTTTTTTTTTCATTTTGACATATGTATGTTGTTGTATTATTATTGTTGTTATATTCAATAGTTGTTACTTTAATATTATTTGATATTATTGGAGCAAAAAGAAATACTAAAGGTAAAATTGTTGGAATAATAAATCTTGGTTCTTGATGTGGAAATAATGATAGTATACCAATTGGTATTATAAAACAAGCAATCATTAAACTTTCAATACTTTGAACTCTTGGTAATTCTAACCAGCGTTTTCTTGATAAACTAAACAAAATAATATTAATTATTAGTTATATTTTATACCTATAAATTATAATATTATTTTAAATAAATTAAATTACCTGTATATCATTCTGATAATTATTATAAATCCAACAATACCCAATACATTATATAAAAGTGGTACATTAATAATAAAATGAAGCCATCTTGAATGTAAACCATGTTTTGCTAAATTACTTGATGCTGAATTATATTTTAAAAAATTAACAGGTGTAACTACAAAATTTTTCATTCCAATATCAAATTTAATAATTTCACCAATTGTTAAATAACCAAAATAAAAACTATCATATATTATTATTAATATTATAATTGGTATTGATGATAAAATAAACATAATTATTCTAATATGAAAATCTAAAAAACCAACTGTTTTTGAACCAAGACCTCTTTGTAGCCAAAAAAAAATTGATGGTAATGCAAATGCAATAAATGTTGGACGATTAAATATACCAATAATTGTTATTGTTGATAATATAAAACAATGATTAAGTGAATGTGATGGTAATGATGAACGTAATTTATAATATTTAACACGTTCAACAATATTTGGTGCTTTATCATAACATTCAGATATAATATCACTTTGTAATATAATTTTTCCTGAATATGACATACATTTTGATACATAATAAATTAATATTGAATTTAATATTAATTCAATTGTATTTGAAAATGTATGTGTTGCATAAATAATCATAACATAAGAACTTGAATATATTGATAATCTAATATGATAATTTTGTTTATAAATATTGCATATTTTATAAAGACAATAATCTGATATAAATGATAATAAACATATTAATAATCTTGGTAATACAATTAAAAAATATGGTGTTTTAATTGTATATTGAAAATAATAACTTAAATATGGTGTTAATATATTAATTATTGAATATGGTACACCAACAATTATTTGTGAAATTAATGTTGTTCTTATAGGAAATGTTGCATTATATTCCCATGGTTTATAAACATCAATATCAAAACGATCACCTATTTTAAATATATGAATATTATATAAATTTAAATTTATTTAATTATTATTAATTAAATTTTATGACAAACCTGCAATGACTTCAATTGATTGAAAATATTCATCAGGATGAATGTATCCAGTTTGTGGTAATAATGTTAATAATATTCTTAATCCAGCAAATATCCAGTAAGGTAAATCTTTATATTTTTCATTATAATTATTTTTATTTTTAAATTTATTGGTATTATTTTTATCAACATTATTTTTATTATTTATTTTCATTTTTACAGCTTTTTGTATATTTTTTTTTTCCTTTTACTAATACATATTTACTTTTTTTTATTTTTTTTTTTGACATAAGAGAGTTTTAATATTATCTAAGAGTTATATAGTTAATTAGGGCAAAAATAAAAAAAATAATATAATAAAATTGTTTTTTTTTTTTAATATAAATAATACCATTATAATTATGATTATAATTATTTGTTTATTGACAAATTACAAGTGCCAAGCGTGCCAAACTGATAACAAAATATCACTTAAAAATCTAGGTTTTTTTTGTATAGGTACATCTAGAAATTATTTTAAATATTTTTTTATTTCAATTTGATAATATTAATTGACAATTGTTTTAATTAACAATTAAAAGTTTAGCATATATATATTATTATTTAATCAACAACAATCAGCAAAACAAATGAAAAAAAAAAAAAAAAAAATTGTTATATAAAGCCTAGTTTCCATGGCTAAAGATTTTTTTTTCACAATTGAAAATCAGCCTTAAAGTGCATTAAGGCACATTAAAGAAAGTGAACCCGAGTGAACACAATTGTGATTCTCCACGTGTTTTGTTTTAATCATTTTTCAAGTTATTATAAATAAATAAATTATAATAGTGTTGGATAATTAATGATAATTATCATCTGAAGACATCAAGATAATAAATCAATTTAATTTGCATGAAGAATATTCAAAAAATGTAAGTTTTAAAAAATAATAAATAATATAAATTTAAGGTTATTTACCCGGTGATAAATATGATAAATAAAAAAAAAAAAAATTTATCATAAATATTAAAATTAATCAATTTTTTTTAAATTTTTTTTAAAGATTTAAATAATGGCAACGTCATTAGCTGCCCAATTGCAACAATTGCAAACACCTCAAACAACTCGTTTTCTTGAAAATGATAAAAAAAGAGCAAGTCTTTTATTCAATCCAAAAGAAGCTGCTAATTTAGATCGTGAAACAGTATTTAATATTGGTAAAAATGGTCTTGATGAATTAATTAAACTATCAAATGTTTTTAAAGATTTTGAAGATACATTATTTGCACAAAGTTCAATACATTTAGAACGTTCAATTCATGATACTAAATTAAATAAATCATTGAATAAACAAATTGAAAAATTTTTAATTCTTTTATCACCATATTTTTTATTAAGTACTGCACATAAAGCACTTGAATGGTTAATATATAGATATAAAATTCATCAATATAATAAAGATCAATATATGTTATTAATTCTTCCATATCATGAAACAAGAATGTTTATACGTGCATTACAACTTGTTGATGTATCAGCAAATCGTGATAAATGGAATTGGCTTAAACCATTACAAAAACCAGGTATACCATTATCATCATTAACACTTGTTAATAGATTAACAGTTGATAATAATTTATTAGAATTACTTAGTAATCATGTAATATCTGCAACAACAATTTATCAAGATAAAGCAAATTGTTTAAATATATTATATGCATTTTATACAATAGCAATAACTGGAAGTATTGAAAGAAGTAAAACAATAAGTGAAATACAAGTTAATCATATATTACCAACATTAATGAATAGTCTTGAATCAACAATACCAGATTATGTTGGTTGTGGTATTATGATATTAGCACGTTTATCAATAAAACAAAGATTAAATGATGATACAATAACACATTTATTATTAAAAGCATTAAAAAATCCTGTATTAAAACATGAAATAATAATGTTACATATATTTCTTTATGAAGCATCAAATAATGAAATGACACATGTACCATATGAAATTGTAGAAAAAATGTGTGAATATACATGGGTATGCGATGAAATAATAAAAATTAAAAATTCTAGTGTTGATATAATTAAATTTATTGTACCATTTTTAGAAACATCAATAAAAACTGTATTAAATAAACAAAATTCATATGAAATTAATAATAATATTAAAAATACAGTTATTAAAATATTTGAAAAAATAATATTTGATGAATATGAAGTTAATATTATATTAAATAATACATTAAAATCAAATTTAATATGTGATAAATTATCAAATGATTCTAAAAGTTTTTTATCACATATTTATGGTTTATTAGAAGTTAGATATTCAAATTGTTTTGATGATTATTTAAAAAATCTTATGAAAAAATCAGAAACATGTATTGAATCAAAAAAATCATTACAATTTTTAATGTCATGGCACAGTGGTGCAAAAAGAGCACAAAATTCATTAAATGCATTTGATAAATTAAATCATTTTATTGCTGAATATAGAATATCAGCATTAAATGATTTATCTGCTGGTAAAATTGACATTGATGATGGTTTTGAGGGTATGGTTAAAAAATCAATAATTGAAAGATTTAATGATGATAATGTTGATGTTGTTAAAGCATTATTAAATTTTCCAATAAAACGTTTAAAAAGTTTATTTCCATCAGATAATTTAATTGAACGTTTAATGATATTATTATCACAATGTCATACAGAAAAAAAACATGTATTAGCAAAACCAGCATTAAAATTATTACTTGAATTATGTGATGATGGTGATGATACAAGTGTATTTTTAGCAATATTACCATATTTATTTCCAACAACAGATGAAGAAGTTGATATTGCTGTACAAATATTAAATTCTGAATTTTCTAAAAAAAATCAATATTTACAAGATGTTAGAAAAGAAATATGTAATGATGATGCAACAGCAAAATCAATTGGTGATGCTGCATTTCATAGTTTAATGAGTTCTGGTTTATTTCCACCAACTGAAAATATTATAACAACAATGAAATTATCATCAAATGGTGATGCAACATCATTATTTTTTAATCTTGTATTACTTGGTTCAGTATGTCGTCGTAAAATTGGTGAAATATCACATAATACATTTTGTGAAATGATTGAAATGGCTTCTGATATGATAAAACAATATCCAAAAGTTAAATCAATACCTGGTTGTAATCATTTAACAAATGAACAAATTCAACCAGCATTAGAATTAACATCAAAAGGTATATTACCATTACAAGCTGGTACATATGTTTTAGAAATGGTTTTTCGTCGTTTAGATTTAAAAACAACATTACTTGATTTTGAAAATAATACTGATTTAACAAAATTAGTTATGTGTATATTTGAATTTATACTTGATGGTATACATTCATCACATTTAGATAAAAAACGTCATTATTCATGGGTATTAAAAATATTTGTACAACGTCATTTTCATACAACTGAATCAATTATGGAATTTTTATCACAAGGTTTTATATCACCAGTTAAACCAAAAACATCATTTCAATGTTTAAAAATGGCACTATCAATGTTTGATAGTTTACAATCATTTAAATGGATATTTGAAAAAAAAATATTTGTTACAAATTTATTAATAGCATTATCAAGAGATAATAAAACATGTCGTCAAGCAGCTGTTGATTTATTAAAAAGATTATTTCAAACATTTAATATTAATAAAATGAATGGTATATCATCATTATTAGCTGAATTATATAAAAAATCAAATGAAATATCAATTGATCATGAACAAATATCATTAATATTATATAATTTATTATCACCTGATCCAGATGTTAGTTCACAATTAACAAAATCATTAAAATTACAAATGAAAGAAGCAAGAGAATTTTTATTTAATATAACATTAGATGAAAATATACCAATACATATTAAAGCACAATTATTAGATGTATTATCACATGTTAATGGTATTGATGTTTTAGAAAAATTAACACCAAAAGGATTAGAATTAATGAAAATTATTGAAAATAATACCACCACCACCACCACCAATAACAATGAAACATTTACTAAAATTGCATTAAAAAATATATTATATCGTTTTAATTCAACAACAGTTAAAGCATTAAAAAATGATAATGTATGGAAATTATTTGAATTAGCATTTTTAAATAATAATATATTAATTAAAACTGAATATGATAATCAATTACCAAGTATAATAATTATAAAACAAATTGATGATATATTTTTTGAAAATGCTGGTAAAATATCAATAAATATACAAAAAAAAATATTATCAAAATTAGTTGATATTGTTACTGATTGTGAAATAAATAATGTTGTTGTTACAGCAAATAGAACTGTACAAAAAATTAAAATAAATGCTCAACTTATTGTTGATGAATTAGAAAATATGAAAAATGCAAAATTACCAGATGAATTATGTAAAACATTAAATAATTCACGTGCTAAAAGAAGATCAAAATTATTAGAAATGACTAAAAGACCAGAATTAATAAATACACGTGAATGGAAAAGAGGTATAACAATATTAGAATTTATACAACGTGCTGAAAATATTGATAATGAAAATTTATTAGTACCAGTATTGTTTGATTTATTAAGAATGTGTTTAAGTTTTGAAGAACAAAGTCCACTTGAATATACAAATCAATTATTATTAACAACAATATATAATTTAGCTGTTAAAAATTTACCAATTCCAAATGCTCATTTACAAGTTGATTTAATATCACAATGTATTAGAACATCACAAAATCCACAAACTCATCATCATGCTTTACTTGTACTTGTTGAATTATTAAAAATATGTGATATTGAAATAGCATTAAATAATATTATGCCAATATTTACATTTATGGGTAGTTCAGTATTACGTCAAGATGATGCATATTCAATTCAAATAATATCAAAAACAATTGAAACAATTGTACCAATTATAAATTCAAGTAATGATGAAAAACATGCATGTGAAATATTGAGAATATTTGTTGTTAGTTTACCAGATATACCAGAACATCGTAGAATTTCATTATTTATAAAATTATTACAATTATTAGAAAATCATCTACATTTATTTTATTTATTAACATTTGAAGCAGATGTATTATCACCAATTAAAGAAAAAAATGATGATGATAAAATAACACAGAGATTAAAATTTGCATTAACAATATCACAAGAATTTAAACCTAAAAAAATTATTGATGTATGTATTAAACTTGCCAAATTTTTTAAATCATTACCAATTGAAATTGATGATGATGACGATAATAATGATAACAATATACAAAAATTCAAGAATAAACATATTTATGATGTTTATAAAAATACACCAAAACAATTAAGACATTATAAATATTTAATATTACAATTTTTAAGTAAATTATTATCATCAATTGATTTTATAAATCGTGTTGCTATTATGGATAATAATGAAATTGATGATATTAAATTATCATATGATAATTTAATTATTGAAATTATATTATTAATACAAATAACATCAAAAAGTGCTGATAAACATCAAGGTAAATCAAAAGGTAAATATTGGAAAGTTATTGTTCACAGTCTATATGATATATTAGATGCTGTTAATAATTTATTACCAAATCAATTATTTATAATAAGTGTAAAAAAACTTATTGATAATGAACATTTAACTGTTAAAAGAAAAGCATTGGAATTATTAAATTCAAGATTACAACATAAAAAATTCAATGATGATGATCAACAATCATTATTAACATTAATTATACCATTATTAGGAATAATAACAAAAAGTGGAAAAATGTTAAGTCAAGAAATTGAAGTAATACAACAAACATCATTAATAACACTTAAATTATTAGCTAAAAATTTAGCAGTTGATAATCCAAATTATTTTAAACCAGTTTTAGAATTAACAACTGAATTTATGAAAATAAAAGAAGGACCATTATTAGCATCAGTTGTATTATGTGTTGCTGAACTTGTTAGTACAATGAGAACCCATGCTATTCCATTAATTAATAAATTTGTTCCATCAATTATTGAATTATTAAAAATTCATTGTCATCAAGATACAACATCAGATGTACTTGTTATTAGTATTGTAAGTGCATTACAAAAAATTGTTGATTCACTTGGTAATTTTTTTTCATTATATTTAGATCAAATATTATGTGAATTATGTCGTTTAAATACACGTTATACAGATAATGAAAATTCTAAAACAACAATTATTATAACAAAATTAAAAGCAACATCACAAAAATTAGCAAGTTGTATATCATTAAGAGTTATGCTTCCAGCTGTTAGTAAAACATATACAAATATGATTAATACAAAATCATATAAAACAATACCATCATTAATGTTAATATTTTCTGAATCATTTGGATATTTACAAACATCTGATCTTCAAACAGCAGTACCAGAACTTGCTAATTTCTTTTTACGTGTATTACAATTTCGTGAAAATTTAAATTATATTAATAATCAAAATAATATATCAGATGAACAAATGGAAATTGATAATGATGATAATGATAATGATAATATATTAAATGATATAAAATCTATTGAAGAATCTGCTGGTAAAAGTTTAGTTAATCTTGTATTAAAATTAAGTGAAGCAACATTTAGACCACTTTATTATAAATTATATGATTGGGCTGCTAGAAATCCAGATAAAAAACTTCGTAGTATAACATTCTATCGTTTATCATCAAATATTGCTGAATCATTAAAATCATTATTTGTATTATTTGCTGGACATTTTTTGACTCATGCTGCACAATTATTAACACATAATAATTTAGAAGTAAATGAAAATAAAATTAGTGAACATACATTAGAACATGAAACAAATAGAATTGAACTTATTGAAGCAATATTATCAACATTAAATAAAGTATTTAGTTATGATGCTAATAATTTTGTTAATCAAGAAAGATTTGATACATTATGTCAACCAATTGTTGATCAAATTGAAAATACTGTTGGTACTAAAAAACAATATGAATTACGTGCTCATAAATTAATTGTACCTTGTATTGCATCATTTTCAAGTGCAATACAAGATGATTCATTACATAAATTACTTGTTTATCAAGTATTAATAAAAACAAGACACAATAAATCATATGTTAGAAGTACAGCACTTTCTACAGTAGTTGAAATTGCTAGAAAACTTGGTCAAGATTTTATGCCATTATTGCCAGAAACCGTTCCATTCCTTGCTGAATTATTGGAAGATGAAGATGCGGATACTGAAAAATTGGCCCAAAATGCTGTTCGAACTCTTGAAGAAGTACTTGGTGAAAATTTACAAAAATATTTTTAATGTAAGAACTTTTTTTTTTTTTCAATTTTTAAACAATAAAAAAAAAAATAACAAAAGTATTGATATATTTTTTCTTTTCTGGTTCAATAAAAATCATTAATTATAATTAAAAAAATATTATTATTTTATTTTATTTTTTTTATTACAAAACAATAATGATAATAATAATAATGATAAGTAGTTTTATTATACAAGACAATGATTCATTGAAAAGTTGTATTGTTTAATTTTATAAAATGTAAATCTCGTGTCACAAATTTGTGATGTTAAATAAAATTTGAATATTATTCAATATAAAAGTTTATTTTTTTATGTTTAAATTTACTTTTTACAATTTAACAATAAATGCATTTTTTTTTTTTTTAAATGATACTGAGTATATTTAGCTTTGTTATATATATATTTTTAAATATTGTTATTGAGGTAATTCAAGGCTATAAAAAAGAAGTTAATAATAGAAAAAAAAATATTTGTTTTTGTTTTAAATAAATTCATAAAGTTTGGAAGAATTCTTTGTTTTGTTCAAATAATATATATTTTTCATGATGATTTGTTTATTTATTTATTGTTGATTGAAATTTTTTTAAATTAAACAAGACTTGTTCCTGGTTTTGTTACTTGTGATGTATTTTTATTAAAAGCAACTGCTTCTTCGTTGTTGGTGCTGTAAATAAAAATATATATATAAATTAATTTATTTATTTATTATAATTATAATGTTTTAATATTATTATTAAATTGAAAAGAAAAAAAATACCTTAGTCTTTTCCTGCGTTGGAAAATAAAATAAACAATGAAGAAATTGCAAAGTATCAACATTCCAATGAGTAAACCTGGTACAACAACATCAACATCTGAAAAAATAATTTAAGATCCATTAAAAATTCATCAAGTTATTTACAAAGAAAAAGAGATATTTTTTTTTTTATTTAATGGCATACTGAACTTTGAGCTTATTTAAACTTAACAAAAGTTAATATTTAATACGTTTTAAAATTAATTTATTGAAAGATCACTTGAACAATTGAGGATTAAATATAATATTTAAAATTAAACTGACCGTTTGAATTTTTAGAATCATCCATATTGATAAAATTATTATCAGCACGTCCAAATCTTACTCCTGCACCAAGTATATTGTCACTTGATAGACTAGATAAGTGATTATTATTAGTTTCACTTTTTAAAATGGTTGATGTGGTTGCTGTAACATAATATCAAATTTATTTTATTAAAACTTTATACAAATTTGATATACTAATTTTTATATTTATATTTCAATAATAAAAAAAAAAATAATTTGTTTTAATTGATAATAAAAATTAATAAATAAAATATTTATTAATTTTTTTTTTTTTTTTTCTCATCTTGCTTTTACTACTTTGTTTGAATAAAGACAATTTAATCAGTAAATTACTCAGGGTCGATTGGAGTCAACAACACAATTCACTTAATTCTTGCCACTGATATATAAATATATTAAAATTCAATTTATTTATTTTTAGAATATCCAAGTGATTAAATATTAATAATATTTTTATGTTTGTTCAGTTTTTTTTTTTCAAGTAAATAATATATTTATTTAAAATAAAATAGCTGAATACTTATTGGAGTTTTTTAAATTATATTCAATAAATGACTATTATCTTGTAACTAAATAATTTTATTGAATAAATTTTCATTTTAAATTAATGATTTCCTTTAATAAATAAACATACTGAATTAATATTTTTAAACGTGTTTTCTTCATCACGTTGTAAATTTATTGGGAATTTAATCACGACTGGGAATAATATTTTCAATTCAATAACAAGAGACAAATTGAATGTATTTAAAAATTAAAAAAACATTAAAGACGAATAATATGCAACAATGATATGACTGAATGTCAATCTAAATTACTTAAACACAAAAAATTACAATTATTAATTTATGTAATGATGCTATTTTTTTTTTCTAAATTGATAATGACCTGAACAATAACTATGGAAATATTATTTCATCATATTTTAAAATAGCTAATCCAATTTAAAAATATCTTTGAGCTAAATTTTTTTAATTTTTTTATATTCATCTTTATTCTAAGATTAAGACAAGTGTTGGATTTTAACCATACAAAGTGAATGATTAAATAAAATATATAGTAGAAAAATAAATTGTTCAATATAATTGATTATAGAGATAAATAATAATATTTTATAATAAAAAGTGTGTCAAGTATTTCAAGTACTTTATAAAAAACGTATCAATAAATTATTATAAAAAATATATTTAATTAGTAATATATCTTGAAATTGAAGAAAATAATCTTATTTATATTTTATGTATAAATATTTATATAAAATTTTCTTTGTTCAATAATAAAATAATTTAAAACTCACTTATGAGATTTTTAAAAGTGTCTGTAAAAATTTTAATCATCTTGTTTTGTTTTTTTAATTAAAATATATTTAAAAAAAAAAAATTTAAAGTTAATTAAAAGATTAAAAATAAATAAAACAAATTGTCAGCTAAAAAAATCCAACAACATTATGATATTCACGTGAAATTATTATTTTATAAATTTATTATAAAACTCATGATATTAAATGTTGTTGTGTTTTTATCTCTCAGTTATTTTTTTTTCTTCTACTTGTAATTAAAACACAATTTATTGTCTCTTTATTTATATATTTAATATCAAACAAAAGCTGTTTATTTAAAAATTTGTGTAACAGTACAACTAGTAAACAAAAACTTATCATTCAGCAATAATTGATGATAGTAATAATAATAACGTTATTGTTGTAATTAAAATGATTCGTTAATGACTGAATTCATTTGGACAAATCATCTTTATTTTATCCAAACAATATTTAATGCAATAATTTTAAATTATGGCGTGATATTGATTTGCATACTGACTTTTGAACTTTTATCTTATGTTATCGAAATTTATTATTTAATCAGTTTAATTTACTTTTTATAAACTGACAGTTTTGATATCATAATATATAAAAATTTTATTAATGAATAATTGAGATAAATAATGAACTTTGATATAATAATTTTCTAATTTTTTTTATTCTCAATTTTTAAAATATTAAATTAATTTTCCAGTAAAATTATTAATTGTTCAAAGATAAATAAACTAATAATTTTTTAATGCTGTAGATAATTTTATTTAAAAATTTTTATTACTTATCAAATATTGATAATGAAAATGAAAAAAAAAAAAAAAATAGAAAATATTTGTTTAAAAAAAAATAAAAATTAATTTTTTTCAGTGAGATAAGATAATGTTTTAGATAAGAAAATATTTATGAAAATAATAATTTATTATTATCATCTTTTGAGGTCAAAAAAAAACTATCAAGAAATTTAAAAGAAAAAAAAATCGAATATTTAAAATAACAGGTAGTATTTTATAAAAAAAATATTAATCGAAAAACAAAATTATATTTAAATTCTATTTCTTGGAAAGGCTGATTCCATTATGATGATTAAATTAATATACAATTTTTAACATAGAAATTGCTTTGATTAGAATAAAATAAATCGAAATTATTATTATTTTTTTACTTTGTAACGAATGAAATTTTTTTTTTAAATTTAATCTTTTATTTGAATTCTTTCTTTCGTTTTTGCTTTATTATTTTTGTGAAAAGAATACTTGTTTGGCAAGTCTACTAAGATTAAACTCTGACACGCTGATTCACAAAAAAAAGAAAAAAAAAACCAGGCAGTTTCGAATTGAGTCGAAATAAAAAAAAAAAACCAACTAAAAATTTTTTAAACAATAATTGTCTACATTTTTATAAAAAATACCACATAAAATATATTTCAAAAAATCAAAAAATTCTAATTTTAATATCATATATAATTAATAATAATTCGAAACAATTATTTAGTTTATCGAAAAAAACATTCGAAATTTTCCAACGTAATTTAAAATAAATATAATAATTGTTAATAAAATGATATTTTATATAAATAAAATTGTCTAAAATATTGACTAACCTGTTAATAAATTATATTTATTAATTAATAAACACTTGACTTAAAATTTCGATAAGCAAACACACGTGGAGTAAAGGAGAGACTGGCTGGGCAACAACTGGCAGTAAACGACCAAGCCCGGATTGTGCTGAGCATGCTCACTCAAAAAAAAAAAAAAGTGAGAAAGTTTGTGACAAATACATTGACACGATTGACAATATACTGTTAATAGTGTATATATATATGGATATATCAATAGGGGTTGATGCAGTTTGCAAGCGTATGCATTCAGACGCATCTACCACCTACCCTTGTGTTGCTCTAGTCTACTTTAGCCAAAGAATAGTTTTTTCAAAATCATTGATAAAAAAAAAAGTAATTCAGGGCCATTGTATTTATACTAAATTATCCTTGTCTATTTCATCCCTTAATGAAAAAATATTTATTACTATTTGTTTTATTCAAACGATAGTAATCATGTGGTAATTTCGAAATGACCTCGACCTATTTCTACAAGTTTCTACAAGTAGTTAATGATTATTATTATCATCTCTTTTTATTTCTTTAAAGTAGAGCTATTTATAATTAAATTTACAACAAAATTATTGTACCAATATTATATTAATATTACAATAATTTATAAATACATTTATATATATATGAAAAGTATGATAATTGAAATATATTATACCATTTATACAAGCTGGAAGTAAATTAATTGTTTTATTCCAATTTTTTTCTTGACAATCTAAAGTTTTTGATTGTTTTCCTGTGTCTGGAAATATATTTCCTGAGTGGCATTTAAAAGTTCTCGAGTTTTGTGTATCATTTGAGATAAAACTTCCGTTTGGTGTTTGAATATCCGGACAACCAAATGCTGTATTTAATTATATTAAATTAAAAATATTATATAAATAAAATAATAATATATATATAAATTTAATAGTTATAAAAAAAAAAACTTTTACCTTCATATTTAAGAAAAAATCCACGTGCTGGATAAAGTTTTGATGATGTTATAAAATTAAGAATTAATTTATTTGTTTTTGATATTATTGTGGTACCAATTTTTGTACCACATGATTCAAATATTATTTTATTATTTTCTTCAATTCTAATAAAATCAACACAGTTACCATTTGATTCAGGATCTATTTACAAATATAAAAAAAAATATATATTAATTATTATAATAATATGTATATTAATTAAAAAATTATTTTATAATAAATTCTTACTGCGAATATTAAGATCATGAAACACAAGTGATACACGTCTACCAGGTATTGTTTTAAATATCCAACCACATGAATGTTCACCCTGATAATAAAGTGGATATCCTGGTGATTTAATATATCCAGTTTCACCCTCATTAATTGTCACTTCAACATTGCAATAACGTCTGACAGCTGCTTCTACAATATATTAATTCAATTAATAAAAGTTTACATAAATTTATATAGCAAAATAAATTATATAGATAAAAATAGTTTTGTTGACATTTAAGAGTTGAAAACTATACACAATGCACACATGTCATATATATAATAGTGCATCTATAGATAATTTGATAAAGTGTCATTAACAGATATAAAATAGCAACTGCAGTTATTTTTATTCCCCTTATGATAAATAAAACTTCAATTATCCTGCTCTTTTTTTGTAAATTCAACCAACTGTTATTTTTCTTCTTCGATTTCTATTTGATAAAAATATATATATAAGCCATGCACGTGTTACAAATGATATATATTCTCACAACAAATGCATTTTATATGAATTCACACGCATAAAATATAAATATATACTGGTGAGATTTTCCGTATGTTTCAAACAGACAATATCAATATATCAAATCATCATCATATATATATTATCATGATTTACTTATATGCAATTATTATGACATTTATTGCTTACCCGGTATACAAGCATATTTTAAATGCAAATTCCCTGGTTGCCATTTTGATGATCCAGGATGATTATCTGGTAAACTAAAACGACAATGATGATGTCCTGAACACCTTTAAAATAAAAAAATATATATAAATATTGTTAGTCATTTTTTGTTTCTTTTATTTGTTATAATTTTAACTTTTAATCGAAATTGATGGTGTAATTGTTATAATGTATATATCAATGTGCATGCACTATTATACCATTGTCCTCTTTCACCCTCTCAACAAGGGGTTCATAAACAAAAAAATAAAAACGTCATTATATTGTAAAAATACATTATAAATTTTTTGCATATGATTTTTTGCAAAACTCGAGGGACGAGTAATGGAAACGTACGATTGAATCTCATCGGGGAATAAAATTCACCCTTTTTTTTTAAAATATAATATCCACCCTGCGGCATGTCGTTTGTTTTAAATCATATTGTCTGTCATGATAAAAAATTTTTTATTTTACAAAAATTAGTTTGAAAAATATATACTTATATAAATTTATTTTTAATTTATTTATTTTTTATGTATTAAATTACTAAGTGTTATTTCAATAAAATATTTGCAGATGTTTCCGGTTTTATATAATTTTGTATAAACATTTATCTTACAATTGATAGGTAAACAATTTAATGTAACAATTTTTTTTATTTTTATATATACAAAATTAATAGTCTTTCATGATATTTTTATTTTTTACCAAAAGATATACAAGTAAGTAAGTACTTATATATTTTTAAATTATTTTTTTTTTGTAATCGAAATACACCATCAAAACTTTGATGTAATCTTTTTTTTTTTTATGTATATTTTAAATACAAAGATTTATATTTTGAATAGATGAAAAAAAATATACATTTTATAGATATTTTTCTGTAAATTTAAAAAACTATGATACTTATTTTTTTTTTTATGTAAACAATAACAGATGCGAGATTGAGTATAATTCAAATCGAAATATATGTTAGGGTCCATTCGTTTCTTTGTTAAATTTCTTTTTTTTTTCCCCTTCTTTAAAATTTTGATCCATAACCCACCCCATCATCCCCTTGGTACACAATCATATACACTTTGACTTTAAACCGCACATCTGCAATTTATTTTTATTATATTTTCAATTTTCAATTCAACTAGTCTATAAAAATATCAATCTCATAAAAATTTTCTAATAAAAATATAAGATATACAAATTGGATAAATTTTTACTATTAAAAATTTTATATATTTCTATTTAAAAAGGAAAAAAAAGAATTGTCATCTTTTATATAATAAAAATCAAATAGATTTATAAATTTTATTATACAATTGAATTTAAAATGCTGATTTTTATATATATTTTTCGAAAATAATATCGAATTCATAATAAAAATTTATATTTAACAAAATAACATATTTGATTCGAAATTTTATTAAATAACTTTAATCTTTTGATGATAAAAATTAAATAAAAAATATACAACTAATTAAAAATACTTACTTTCGATTAAATGAATTTCTCATATCAATAACAGAATTATTTTCATCATCTTTGTCATCTTTTATATAATTACCACGAAGTTTAATTTGTACCATTGTTATTGGTTTTGGATGATAATCACGAAATAATATTGATCTTTTTAAATTATCAATTTTTTTATCATTATTAATAATTTTAACACTATTTTTATTATTTATTATTTCACTATTATTATTATTATTATTATTTCCACATGTTATTGTTTTTTCACGTTGATATTCAGCTTCAAGAACAAATATAAATGCTCGCAATGAACGACAAGTTAATCGTATTATTTTAATATCTGTACAATAATCTTCTTGTATTATTTCCATATAACCACCTGGTAATTTAACAGCTTTTAATATATTTGTTATTCTTTTTTTCATGATATTATTATTATTATTATTATTATTATTTGTTATTGTTGTTACATTTTCAAGTGTCATTAACGCAATAAGCGCAACTGAAACACACCTCCACGCTTGCATCTCTGATGTTTCTGATGATCATATCACAAGCACCACTAAATATCTTGAAAATTTCTTTTTATATTTTTATTTTAAATTAATTTTTATATATCTATCTCAAGGATCACTTGAAATACATGTGCAAGAACTATCAGGTACATTATGCAACACTCCACTTTTAAAACTCTAAAACTCTTAATTAAAAAAAATTATTTTTATATAAATATATATATTATATTATTTTAAAAAATTTGTTTTTTATTTTTTAAAATATTCTATAAATAAATATATTTATAAATTGCATTTTTGTTTTGAAATAAACACAGTTTAATATATATTTTATTGTAAAATTATTTTTGATCAATTGCCAAGAAAAAAAGTTTAGTTTTTTTTTCGAAAAAAATATTTAAATTCATCTTTTGGATTTAATATTAAAAAGATCAATACATAATCGAAAAACCCACGTGTAAATATATACATTCGAACACATTTTAAAGTCCAAAAGCTTACACGATCATCATCATCATCATCATCATCGAAAGATGAGTTATTATTAGAAATTATTTTTTTTATTTTGCAAAAAATATATTATTTATTGTACAATTGTATTTTATATAATTTATGAATGCATTGCTATCATGATTGAACAAATACATAATAATTTAATCAAAATATTAGGCCACTTGATTTAGAACAGTTTTTCACCTCATCAAAATAGCATTTCGTAGGTTTCGTAACTTTTAAGGTTGCTATTATTTATCGAACACTTATCTTCATCATTTTTTTTTCCACAATTTTAATTAAAAAACCACTCACATTTTTGTAAACATAAAACTCAATAAATAAACAAACAAGTAGTATAAAAAATATATATATTTCATAAAATAATTTGAACTAAAATTTAAAAATTATTTTTGCACTTGAATAAAAATTTTAATTTATTCAAAAAAAAATTTTCAATTGATAAAGTAAATTATAAATCAGAGCTGCAGTCTATCTGCTGGTTCAACACCAAGTGTGGTAACTCACCAAGCACGTTTGTTATAGACAAGCAGAAATAAATAAAAAAAAATTATTACAGAAGCCCCTTATATATAGGACTAACAACGAAAATTTTTAGAGGCACGTGCGTAGCAAATTCAGTCAAGCATGAACGATCAAACGAACAGATCTACCCCCTCATCCCTTAACCAACACTTTTCTATATTGCTCCCTTACCACCCTCTTTTTATTCTTCCTCTCGCTCTTTTTTTCACCCTCTTTATACCATCATAAAAATAAGGGAGGCCACAAGTCATGCAGTTTTGTAAAAAAAAAAAGAAGTATACATACTAGAAAAAAGAAATAAATATACGCGCATATAAATTTTTTTGTCGTTGAATTTTATAGGGAATCGTGACGACACAAAGAGATTGAAAAAAAGATTCAATGGATAAATCATGATAATGAAATAAGAAAAAATCATCTTAAAAGACGAATCATTGTTGAACTAATCTTTGTGTGAAAAATCGGTTACAATTTAATAGCACTATAAAATTATTTTGAATATATCTTTTGTATGAGAACTTGAAACTAAAAAAAAAAACAATTGGAGATAATTTATTTTAATGTATTTTGTTTCTATTATTAACAGTACACTTGATAGAAAAGAAACTGAATACCTCTTCTGGATACCTCTTGTCCTATTCTATTATCCTGTTATAATTCAGATTTTTATCATAAATTTTCATTTTGTTTGTTTTTGAAAATATTTTAAATTGGTATTAGGCGAATATGATAGCCAAAGAGGTATTCAAATTTTTTTTTATTCGGAAAATATTTTGAACTTGTATTAGGCGAATATAATGACTTAAGAGGTATTTTGAACATTATTGAACGTATTTTAAAATTTATCGAAAAAATTGGGAAAAATACAAGGCAAACATGACTTGAAAAGAGGTATTCAATGCCATTCCCCGTTTTTACCTACCATCGATATTTTTTTATTTTTCGATATTAACTTATTTTAAAATTTATCGAAAAAATTGGGAAAAATACTAGGCAAACATGACTTGAAAAGAGGTATTCAATGCCGTTCCCCGTTTTTACCTACCATCGATATTTTTTTATTTTTTGATGTTAACTTATTTTAAAATTTATCGAAAAAATTGGGAAAAATACTAGGCAAACATGACTTGAAAAGAGGTATTCAATGCCGTTCCCCGTTTTTACCTACCATCGATATTTTTTTATTTTTTGATGTTAACTTATTTTAAAATTTATCGAAAAAATTGGGAAAAATACTAGGCAAACATGACTTGAAAAGAGGTATTCAATGCCGTTCCCCGTTTTTACCTACCATCGATATTTTTTTATTTTTTGATGTTAACTTATTTTAAAATTTATCGAAAAAATTGGGAAAAATACTAGGCAAACATGACTTGAAAAGAGGTATTCAATGCCGTTCCCCGTTTTTACCTACCATCGATATTTTTTTATTTTTTGATGTTAACTTATTTTAAAATTTATCGAAAAAATTGGGAAAAATACTAGGCAAACATGACTTGAAAAGAGGTATTCAATGCCGTTCCCCGTTTTTACCTACCATCGATATTTTTTTATTTTTCGGTATTTACTTATTTTAAAATTTATCGAAAAAATTGGGAAAAATACTAGGCAAACATGACTTGAAAAGAGGTATTCAATGCCGTTCCCCGTTTTTACCTACCATCGATATTTTTTTATTTTTCGGTATTTACTTATTTTAAAATTTATCGAAAAAATTGGGAAAAATACTAGGCAAACATGACTTGAAAAGAGGTATTCAATGCCGTTCCCCGTTTTTACCTACCATCGATATTTTTTTATTTTTCGGTATTTACTTATTTTAAAATTTATCGAAAAAATTGGGAAAAATACTAGGCAAACATGACTTGAAAAGAGGTATTCAATGCCGTTCCCCGTTTTTACCTACCATCGATATTTTTTTATTTTTTGATGTTAACTTATTTTAAAATTTATCGAAAAAATTGGGAAAAATACTAGGCAAACATGACTTGAAAAGAGGTATTCAATGCCGTTCCCCGTTTTTACCTACCATCGATATTTTTTTATTTTTTATTTAACTTATTTTAAAATTTATCGAAAAAATTGGGAAAAATACTAGGCAAACATGACTTGAAAAGAGGTATTCAATGCCGTTCCCCGTTTTTACCTACCATCGATATTTTTTTATTTTTCGGTATTTACTTATTTTAAAATTTATCGAAAAAATTGGGAAAAATACTAGGCGAACATGACTTGAAAAGAGGTATTCAATGCCGTTCCCCGTTTTTACCTACCATCGATATTTTTTTATTTTTCGGTATTAACTTATTTTAAAATTTATCGAAAAAATTGGGAAAAATACTAGGCGAACATGACTTGGAAAGAGGTATTCAATGCCGTTCCCCGTTTTTACCTACCATCGATATTTTTTTATTTTTTGATGTTAACTTATTTTAAAATTTATCGAAAAAATTGGGAAAAATACTAGGCGAACATGACTTGAAAAGAGGTATTCAATGCCGTTCCCCGTTTTTACCTACCATCGATATTTTTTTATTTTTTGATGTTAACTTATTTTAAAATTTATCGAAAAAATTGGGAAAAATACTAGGCGAACATGACTTGAGAAAGAGGTATTCAATGCCGTTCCCCGTTTTTACCTACCATCGATATTTTTTTATTTTTTGACGTTAACTTATTTTAAAATTTATCGAAAAAATTGGGAAAAATACTAGGCGAACATGACTTGAAAAGAGGTATTCAATGCCGTTCCCCGTTTTTACCTACCATCGATATTTTTTTATTTTTTGATATTAACTTATTTTAAAATTTATCGAAAAAATTGGGAAAAATACTAGGCGAACATGACTTGAAAAGAGGTATTCAATGCCGTTCCCCGTTTTTACCTACCATCGATATTTTTTTATTTTTCGGTATTTAACTTATTTTAAAATTTATCGAAAAAATTGGGAAAAATACTAGGCGAACATGACTTGAAAAGAGGTATTCAATGCCGTTCCCCGTTTTTACCTACCATCGATATTTTTTTATTTTTTGATGTTAACTTATTTTAAAATTTATCGAAAAAAATGATTGAAATACTAGGCGAACATGACTTGAAAAGAGGTATTCAATGCCGTTCCCCGTTTTTACCTACCATCGATATTTTTTTATTTTTTGATGTTAACTTATTTTAAAATTTATCGAAAAAAAATGATTGAAATACTAGGCGAACATGACTTGAAAAGAGGTATTCAATGCCGTTCCCCGTTTTTACCTACCATCGATATTTTTTTATTTTTCGGTATTTACTTATTTTAAAATTTATCGAAAAAATTGGGAAAAATACTAGGCAAACATGACTTGAAAAGAGGTATTCAATGCCGTTCCCCGTTTTTACCTACCATCGATATTTTTTTATTTTTCGGTAACTTATTTTAAAATTTATCGAAAAAATTGGGAAAAATACTAGGCGAACATGACTTGAAAAGAGGTATTCAATGCCGTTCCCCGTTTTTACCTACCATCGATATTTTTTTATTTTTTGATGTTAACTTATTTTAAAATTTATCGAAAAAATTGGGAAAAATACTAGGCAAACATGACTTGAAAAGAGGTATTCAATGCCGTTCCCCGTTTTTACCTACCATCGATATTTTTTTATTTTTTGATTTACTTATTTTAAAATTTATCGAAAAAAATAATTGAAATACTAGGCAAACATGACTTGAAAAGAGGTATTCAATGCCGTTCCCCGTTTTTACCTACCATCGATATTTTTTTATTTTTTGGAGTTTACTTATTTTAAAATTTATCGAAAAAATAATTGAAATACTAGGCAAACATGACTTGAGAAGAGGTATTCAATGCCGTTCCCCGTTTTTACCTACCATCGATATTTTTTTATTTTTTGACATTAACTTATTTTAAAATTTATCGAAAAAATTGGGAAAAATACTAGGCGAACATGACTTGGAAAGAGGTATTCAATGCCGTTCCCCGTTTTTACCTACCATCGATATTTTTTTATTTTTTGATGTTAACTTATTTTAAAATTTATCGAAAAAATTGGGAAAAATACTAGGCGAACATGACTTGAAAGAGGTATTCAATGCCGTTCCCCGTTTTTACCTACCATCGATATTTTTTTATTTTTTGACATTAACTTATTTTAAAATTTATCGAAAAAATTGGGAAAAATACTAGGCGAACATGACTTGGAAAGAGGTATTCAATGCCGTTCCCCGTTTTTACCTACCATCGATATTTTTTTATTTTTTGATATTAACTTATTTTAAAATTTATCGAAAAAATTGGGAAAAATACTAGGCGAACATGACTTGGAAAGAGGTATTCAATGCCGTTCCCCGTTTTTACCTACCATCGATATTTTTTTATTTTTTGATGTTAACTTATTTTAAAATTTATCGAAAAAATTGGGAAAAATACTAGGCGAACATGACTTGAAAAGAGGTATTCAATGCCGTTCCCCGTTTTTACCTACCATCGATATTTTTTTATTTTTTGTTACTTATTTCAAAATTTATTGAAAAAAATGGGAAAAATACTAGCGAACATGACTTGAAAAGAGGTATTCAATGCCGTTCCCCGTTTTTATCTATTTTTTCGATATTAACATATTTTTAAATTTATCGAAAAAAGTTTTGGATATGTATTAGGCGAATATAATGACTGAAGAGGTATTTAAATTTTTTTTTTGTTTTTTTTTTTCAAAATAATTTTGAATTTTTATCCGGCAAATATAATGACCAAAGAGGTGTTCGATTTTTTTTTTCTTAAAATTATTTAATTTCTATTAGGAAAATATAATTACCAAAGAGGTATCTGATTTTTTTTTTAAATCTAAAGAAAATCATTGACATTTTTTTCGAAACAATTACGAGTTATACTAGGCGAACATGACCTTTAAAGTGGTATTTAGAGCATAAATTACGTTTTTATTGTTATTTTGAGATGCGCATACAAGTTTTATTTGTATAGTTTTTACAATTTTTGCATCCCTTATTTTTGTGAGTTTAAATTTGAGGCGCCAGATATAAATATACTAATTCAGTTCGGTTGGTCGAAAAAGAGGGATGACGGGATTCAAGTAGGTCACACTCAATGTTTGTTTTTTTTTTTGTTATTCAAAAGCACGTGCGGGTTAAATGCATCTGCTTGTTTCACATTACGCAATAGATATACCGGAAACTATATATGAGAGTTTGAATGAGTTTCTTTGGGTCATATCATATATTGTCTCGCATCAATCCGTTAACTTCCGTTTTTTTTTTTCTATTTCCCATTGAGGATAGTGATGAATGGGTCAAAGATTTTGTTTAAAAGGTTTATAGTTATAATAAAAAAAAAACATATATTAAATAATATGTGGATAAATGTTATGTTGGTTAAAAAATTAAATAATTAATATAAAGTGAAAAATAAGACCTTGATAAAGGCTATGTCGAAAAGACCAAGTACCAAATGAATTATGTGATGAAAAGGTATTTTGTATACAAAAGTATTTTGTTCTATTTTATTTTTATTTTTTTTATTTGTTTAGGAAGTGTCGTTCTTTTAATAGTTGGTCATATAATTTATTAGGCCATATGGGACCCACTTTCACGCCTCGTTTAGTCTCAATTTACAATGCTAAATGTCGACATAAATATATCGTAAATAGATATTTCGATTAAATTTATGTTTAAATACTTGGGGTTTTTATTTTTATTTTTTTGTAAATTATTATTTATTTATATTTTATTTTTTTCAGATTTTTTAATGTTAACAGCTGGTGACAATATCCAATAAAATTAATTATCCATCAGTTTTAATTTATAACTCAAAAGTGCATTCTATTTTTATAAATTTTTTAAATTAGAATACATAAGTTTAAAGATTGTGCATTACATTATTTTACTTAAAAAGAAATAGTAAATTAAATTATTAAAATATCATTCAATAAATTTAACGAATCTCTTTAAAAAATTTAGTTTAAAACTGCAATTTCTGGCTTAAAGTCTTCAATAAGATTTTTGATGTGTTGAATTTTAAGACTCGTTCGATTTTTATCATTATTCAATAAAGTCAAATTGGCATTTTTATTTTTTAAACATTCAAAATCAGGAGCAAGTAGTGATTCAAAATATTGAGAAATTCCAAAAAAGTCCAAAATACTGTTGATTACTCGATAAATCTCTTCGAGAATAAAATAATTATCAATAATATTTAAATTAATTATTAATTTATTAAAAAATATTATTCTTACAATGTAAGCAAGAACGAGACATCTCATTATTAATTTCAATGTCAAGTTTTTCATTTCTTCTCTCTAAACTTTTTAGCTGCAATTTGTAGTCTTGATAATAATCATTTTTTATACTCGCTTCAATTATGCAAATTAAAATTGCAATTAATGTAAAAAAACAAAAATAATTCAACAAACTTTTCATATTTTTTATTAATAAATATAATAATACTAGAAAGAAAGATTTTTTTTTTTATTCTACGTGTTTATTGTAACGTTGAAAAATATAAAATAACAAAAAAACATTATAACTTGTAATTTTATCTGATATTTTATTATCATAAGTCGTAAAAATAACGACAAGCTGACTAATGAAATTGAAGAATATACACGCAATGATAACATAAAAGATTAAATTTTTTTGTAAAATGATTTTATATGTACACTTTAAATGTACAATTTTTTAATATTTTTTTTCAAATAATTTTTGTAATCACAGTTGATTTTATCATATATAAATGAAAAAAATTATTTTACATATTTTTGAGTTTGAAATTTAATGGTTTTTTTATCAATAATAAATGTTTGATAAAAAATAAAATAAACTAAAATATTTATATATTAATGTGACTGATAAAAAATTTAAAAAAAATATTAATTACGAAATAAATAGTTTTTTTATTTATTAGAACTAATTTGTTTTCAGAATATTTGATAATAATAATAAAAAAATTACTAATTCGATTTTGAAATTAATTTGAAAATGAAAATTAAGTAACCATTAATCGGTAAGAACGCTACCTTACTTACCATGGGCGCCATTTTGAAAAAAAACCGCGCGAAAATTCAATTAGAACTTATATACCTTTATTTATTTTTAAAAACATAATGCAGAAATTTCTTTTATTTTTTACTTTCAAATAACAATTTGACAATATACTATTTTCTATTTAAAAAAAAAACCATAGAGAGCCTATTTAATTGTTATTAATTTATTTAATTAATAATATAAGTATTTATGTATTTTTTTCCTTTTCAATTGCAAATTTAAACATTCTAAATTTAAAAATCATTTTAAATGTTCAATTACCTTTTAATTATTTCTACTCTTTCCTTTGAAGTTTTTTTTTTATTTTTTCATTCGTTAGTAAGAATATAGACTAATAATATATCATCTATTTTAAAGCACACATTTAGACGATCAATAGATCAAAAGATTTGTGACATGAATGCTTTTGTTTTTTACTTTTTTTATAAGTTTAAAAACTAGGTCTTGATGGTTTTTGTAAGCTAATTATTTTTTTATTTTTATGATGAATAATGTATTTCTTAATTTATTATAAAATTACAATTTAAAAATGATTCATTTACTGAAAATAAAAAAACATTATCATGATGAATATATTTCTATTTTTAGAATATATATATTCAAAACGCTATCATGAATTATTAGTCATTTACTCAATGATTATTCATTTACTTAAAAAATTTTTTTTTTTAGACGTAAGTACAACAATGTATCCTCACACTAAGAATGTACATACATATATACACACATCTATAATATAAAAAAAAATAAATATAAAAACTAAACACACATACAAACACATTATTGACAACTTGATTGGGTGGGGCCTGTTGTTGCTTTCGTCATTCGATCTCACCACCAGTTCTATCTCTACCAGTCAAACCTGTAAGTCATATATTACTCATATTTATTTAATCAACAATACATTTAATTATTTTAAAATAAATTTATAACATTATTATTTTGATTTTTCAATATTATTATATTACTGTTTACAATTATTTAATTTAATCTTGTTTATTTCCTTCTTGATATTTATTTATCATCATATTTTAAAATAATTTTATGACCGGTATTATTTAACATAAATTTTATTTTAAATATACATTATTATTAAACATGATAATTTAATTTATTTATTTGTTTAATTATTAATATTGTCATAATAATATATTTATTTTTATTTGTCAAATTTTTAGATTTATTTTTTGGAGCAAAATAACACATCAATAAGACAAAATGTCTCAACAATATTATCCATTCAAGGTGAGCTGATAAAGTTGTTGTTGTTATTATTTATTAATGTTATTATTATTATTATTTAAATATGAATCATAATCAATAGTTATTATTATTCACAGTGACCTACTTGATGATTAAAAAATAAAAATAAATAATTAATTATTTAATTTTAGTGTACACCAACTGTATATCCAGCTGATCCATTTAATGCTATCAATGATGCTGCTGTACTTCACAAAGCAATGAAAGGTTTTGGATGTGATGAAAAAACAGTTATTGATATATTAACAAAACGTGGTGTTGTACAACGTCTTGAAATTGCTGATGCATATAAAACTCAATTTGGAAAAGATTTAATAAGTAATTTAAAAAGTGAATTAACTGGTAAACTTGAAGATGTTATGGTTGCATTGATGACACCATTGCCTCATTATTATGCTAAAGAACTTCATGATGCTGTTGCTAATGTAGGCACTGATGAAAGTTGCCTCATAGAAATTCTTTGTACACTTAGTAATTATGGTATCAGAACCATTGCTTCCTTTTATGAAAATCGTAAGTTTAATTAAATATCAAGGTTAAATTAAAAATATCATTCTATAATTAAAAACAAAATAAAACTTTGGAATGACGAAAAAAAAAATAAAATAAAAACAAATGCGAAAGTTTTTTTTTTTTTTTTTATGGAGTGATGTCATCGCTCGACTGGTGTTGTAAATATTTTAGCCGTGGGCTGATGCGTGTAATATTCCTTCTCAGAATCCCGGTGTATTACATCATTGATGCTTTTTATTTATTTATTTATTTTATTTTTTCTGTATATACTTATATGTGACTGGCATGATAATTAAATGTTTTTTATTTTTTTCACAATCATTTATCTTATAAATCAACCGATAATTTGTTAACATAATTATTGCTTTATTTTATTTAATTATTTAAATTATTATTTAACAGTTTATGGACGAACATTGGAAGATGACTTGAAAGAAGATACATCTGGTCATTTTAGAAAATTATTAGTGTCTCTTGTTCAAGCAAATCGTGATGAAAATCAAGGTGTTGATCATGCACAGGCACAAAGTGATGCTCAATCACTTTTTGATGCTGGAGAAAAACAATGGGGTACAGAAGAATCACAATTTAATTCAATTCTTGTAACACGTAGTTATCAACAATTACGTCAAACATTTTTAGAATATGAAAAAATATCTGGGCATGATATTGAAGTTGCTATTAAAAAAGAATTTTCAGGAAACATTGAAAAAGGACTTCTTGGCATTGGTAATTTATTATTTATTTAAATTTAATCATTATATTATTCATTGTATGATAATTTTTTTTTTTAATTGTTTTATTATTTTTTATTAGTCAAGTGTGTTAAATCGAAGGTCGGTTTCTTTGCTGAACGTTTACATGCAGCTATGCATGGAATTGGTACAAAAGACAGAACACTTATTAGAATTATTGTTTCAAGAAGTGAAATTGATCTTGGTGATATTAAAAAAGCATTTGAAGAACGTTATGGAAAATCACTTGAAAGTTGGATTGCTGTAAGTTTTTTAAATAAATAAAAATAATAATTTAATTCATATTTAAAAATAAACTAATGATTTTTTTTTTTTTTATTACAGGGTGATACTTCTGGTGACTATAAAAAAGCTCTACTCTCTTTGGTTTCAACATAAATACACCAAGTTAATTATAATTAAAAAAAAAAAAACAATCATTACAATTTTAACTGTGTTCAAACTAATACCATCAATATTTTTATTTAAAATTATTTAATCTAAAAATTAAAAAAAAAAAGTTATTACTTATTTGTTTATCAAAAATTTTATTGATATATAATGTTGGTGATAATTTTTTTTTTTCATTTACATCACATATAATACAATTGTTGATTAATACAATTTTAAGTTTGATCAATTTTTTTATAATCACTGCTCTGTAGATCAGAAAAACAGTTTTTTTTTTTTTTTAACTCGAGTTGTTTCCAGAATAATCTATTTTTAAATGTGTCGCTTCAATATGATTTTTTTTCTTTTTTTTTATATATACATTTAATATATTATAAATTTATATAAGAACAATATTTCTACACAATATATATATATATATTTTTTACTTGTTTGCATTTTAAATATATATATATATACCTATATAAAAAAATTTGCAATTAATACTTATTAAAAATTTACAATTTACTATGCAAGTGTTTGTTATTAATTTAAAAATAAATTACTAATATTTTTTGCAAATTTATATACTGACACTTTTTATGTCATTGTTTAATATTAAAAATAAATAATGAACATATTGTTTTTTATTTATTAATCAGCTGTACCATCAGTTGTTACCTTGAAAATAAAATAAAAAAATTAATATCTAATATATATTTAAAATGATTTATTATTAATTAAATAAAACTTACATGAAATGAAATTTTAGATTGTGGTAAAATATTTGATTTGATTATTTTAGCTGCAAATTTATTATTTATTTGTCGAGTTAGCATTAGTCTTCTATGAACACGATGAGCTACAGTGACACCAGAAATACTAGTAACACAATGTTCTCCTTTGCTATCAATTTGATTTGACAATTCACTTGTCATAACAACCTGAATAAAATTAATTTTAATTTAAATTAATTGTCTTGATGAATAAATATTATAATTTAATATTTAATTTTATCATAAACTAACAGCAATTTTGTGTTTCAATGCAAGTGTCTGAAGGTCTTTGATGATGTTTGTGTAGTACTTTATTCTTTGGAATGGTTCACTGATTGAAGAAATTATTGGAAATGTTAAACTATCAATAATTATAACTCGTAGACCATAGCTTGTCTTGAGATTATGATTTAAATTTTTTAACTCTGAACATAATTCTTCAGGTGATCCTGGTGATACGACTAATACTTTTTCCAGCATCTCATCTTCATTCAATTTTAATTTTGGATATAATTTTTTGTAACCTTTAATCATATCTAAATTCAATAAATAAATAAATAAATAGCAATAATAATAATTGTAAACAAAAATAATATTTAAAACAATAATTCAAAAGAATTTAATTCAATTTTTTTTTTATTCAATACAAAATATAAATTATGATACTGCAAGAACAGAAAATGGATTTTGTGGATCGTAAAATAAATATTGATTTTTTTCTGGTGTTTCTAAATCACTCTCAGCAGTAAAATATTCATCTTCAACTTTTTTTTTACGATTTTTATTACGTTTTCTTTTTGGACATTTGATAGTATCTTCTGTAACAGTTGCTAGTCTATTCAATATTTTTTGATTAAGCAATTCAAATACTTTAAATAGTCTTGGACAATATTCAAATTTTTTTTCAATATATACAACAACATCATTTCTTTTTAATAAACTTGTATGTATATTGTAAAGTAAAGTACCATTAAATAATTTACTTGGACAAATAAAAGTATATGGATAACCAAGAAGTGCATTAAGATGCATTGAGTGTTTGAGACAACTTTGAAATTGTGCAAATGCATGAACAATTTTAATATCAAATTTACTTGGATTTGAAATAACTTTATCATCTATTTTAAAATTATCCATAAAATATTGTGATGCAACAATACAGTCATCTTGATCAACTAAATTTAAAGCTTCAGTTATACTTAAATCTTTATTATCTAAGTTGATTATTTTTTTTTGTGATTTTCTTAGTTTAATAACTGCTTCAATTTCACTTTTAAATTTTTCATATTTAAGTTTTGATTTACGAGGTCCAGTGTGTTGTTCAATTATTCCAATTAACATAGATACTAAGATACAAGTCAATTGAATTCTTGTTCTTTCTGGAACAACTTTTTGTCTCATCCAAAAAATAATAGTTGCTACATACAAACGCCAAGCTTCAGGAATATCATCAAGTTGGTCATTCTCATCAATTCCTAAAACATTGTCAATAAATTCTTTTCTTCTTGTTATATCAATGTCTCTTAGTTCTTCAAAAACTAAATCACCTTGTTCAACTTTAATAAATCTGTTGGTAGAATGACGTTTTTCTCTTATAATTAACTGTAATGTACTTTTACATATTCTTTTTGGAATAAGTAAACTAAAAATAGCAGTGATAATTGGTACACTAATTTCTGTTGCAGATGGAACTGAAAAGTCTTCAATTTGAGTTGTCAAAAGAAAAATACGATGGGTAATCATGTTGACAAAATAAATTGGAAAATTACCAGCCAAATGTTCTTTCATAAACCATTCAGGCACCATCTTGGCAAATTTACTTTCAGTAATTGAATCTGGTAAAGCATCAGGCTCATCATCATCATCATTATTATCTTCTTCTTCTTCCTCATCATCATCATTATCTTCTTTGGCATTTTCATTATCATCATTATCTTCTTCTTCACCTTCAGAAAGCTCTTCATCGTCTTCTTCCTCAACTGCATCATTAACATCAACAACATTCTCATCATACTTGAAAAGCTTGAATTGATTGTTGACTTGATTAGTTAGAGTGTCTTGAGCCAATCCAAGTGGTTCCAACATATATGTTGGCATAGTCAAGTAACTGTTAATAATATTTTCAATTAAATAAAGTGATTTTTTTCTTTTATTTTCAGGAATACTTTCAATAATAACACCAACTGCTCTATTGAGAGAATATTTTCTAAGCCAATTAAAAGTTGATGATATTTTTTTTTGTTGTAAGACTTGTTTCTTTACTTTGGATAACTTCATTCTCTTGAAAAAATTACAAAAAGTACTTCTTTTAATATAATCATTGCCTAATAAAATTGAAGCAAGTGGTAACATTTCAACATTAAGACCTTTAAAACGTTGTAATAATTTTTCAACTTTATAAATTTTACATTTTTTCATCCAGCCAAACTTATTTTTAGTTATATTATAATCCAAAGTATTATATGGAATATACATTGTTCCATAAATATAAAAATCTGAATCATAACTTAAAACTGGACAATTGAGAGTTTTAGCAATAGCAGCAATACAATCATCAGCTTCAAGTGGACACATGACAAATTTTATATTTAATTTTTTCATAACATTTTTAAAAACATCAGTCATAAGAAGAGGAAAATATTTGGATGTATATTGACATTTTGGTTTCCAATTTGCAGCAGCAGCTAATTTAACTTTAGCTCTTGAACAAACTGTTGCTTTTTTTTTATTTTCCCATCCACCATCAAGCAACACAATTGGTTTAACATTACATTTTTCTAAATCTTCAAAAAAATGTGTTATACAATTTGCAAATTGATCATAGTCACCACCAAATGTACAATTACAATTTGACACATTGCAGTACAGCTGACAACAAAGACTCCAACCATCAATTACTAGATTTGTATTCTGTAGAACAAATGGCTCAAAATAATAGTCTGATCTATTAGCAATATATGTTGTTAATCCTCTGATACCCATTATTGATACAGTTATCTTATTTTATAATAACAAACATTCAATATTTACATGTCATTGACTTGTGTACAGTTTTAATATTTTAATATTTCATTTATGGTACCAGGTTAGGTTGTCATGACATAAAACTTATGATGATGTCGCCACCAAGCAATATGTTGACCGATTGATGTAAACAAATATTAACAAGTGTAACAAGTTGTTGCATAATTTACTTCAATAAATAAATTAAATATAACTAATAAATATATAAATAAATTTTATAGTTTAAATGCATCCTAACTAATATGTTTAATAATAGGTATAAAAATAGAATAGGTAGTTTAATATACATTTAATAAATTGATACTATTATCTAGCACCTGGTGCTCAATCAATCTCAGCTGTGGAATAATTTTTTTACATGACAATGTAAATAATAATTAAAACAAGATTGGCAACAAAAATAATAATAAGACAATTGTTACAAAATTATATTTTTATATAATCATAAAAATTTATCATCATCATCATAATCAATAATACAATTATATTTTTTTTTGTAACGACTTGAAAACTCTGGAAAAAATAAATCACTTTTTGGTACTTTAATTACTGGAACTTTTGGAACGTGTGAATTTTTTTTTGGTGTTTTAATCATTAAAACAGCAAATATTTTATTGTGAAGCAACTTGAACACTCTGAAAAGATCTGGAGAATATTCAAGTTTTTTCTGAATGTATGTAACAACGTCAGTTTGTTCTTTTAAACTAGTATGTACATTGTACATCAATGTACCATGGAAAAATTTACTTGGACAAACAGGAGTATATGGTTTACCAAGAAGAGCATTGAGCATAATGGCACGTTCAAGACAACTTTGAAACTGTGCAAATACATGAACAGTATTAATATTAAATTTCATTGGATTTCTTTTTGAACAAAGTTTATCATTCATTTTAAAATTATCCATGAAATATTGAGATGCAACAATACAATCATCTTGAGTAACCAAATCCAAGGCTTCAATGACAGTTTTATTTTCACAATCCAAGTTTATAATTTTTGAAGGTAATTTTTTAAATTTTATATTATCAATTTCAATATTAATTTTTTCATGTCTCAATTCTGATTTACGAGGTTCCATATGTTCATCAATTATTCCAATTAACATAGACAGCAAAAGACACGTTAAGTGATTTGGTGTTCTTGATGGAACAACTTTTTGTCTCATCCAGAAAAGAATAGTTGCAATATATAATTGCCAGGCTGTTGGTATTTCATTTAGTTTGTCATTTTCATTAATACCTAAAACTTTGTCAATAAATTTTTTTCTTTCTGATATATCAACATCTCTCAATTTTTCTAAACCAATAGTTGATCGTTTAACTTTAATTGATCGTTTAACAAAGTCATATTTTTCTCTTATCATAATTTCTAATATACTTTCATGCTTTTCTTCTGGAATAAGTAAACTAAAAGTAGCTATAACAATTGGTAAACTCATTTCTGCTGATGATGGAGCTGAAAAATCTTCAATCAGAACTTTCATACTACACTTTTGTTGGGTCATCATCATGATAAAAGAAGATGAAAGATCACCAACTAAAAACTCTTCCAGAAACCACTTAGGCAAGGTGTTAATAAATTCTTCAGGAGTTAAATTTACTGTTGTATCAGACTCAACATTATCATCAACATGATAATCATCTTGGTCTTCATAAAAATAATAGTCTTTTTCGTGATCTTCGTCATTTTCATCAAACTGTAAAATATTAGCATTTTCGTTGAGCTTAAAATCATTTTCGTTAAATTTAAATTGGTCGACTTGGTTATCCAGAATGTCTTTAGAAAATCCAAGTGGTTCAAGCATATATATTGGCAGAGATGAATTGCTACTATTGATAGTATTTTCAATCAAATTAAGCATTTCTTTTCTCTTTTGTTTAGTGATACTTTTGATAACAATACCAACGGCTGAATTAAGAGAACAATTTTTAAGCCAATTAAACACTAAACTAATTTTTTTCTTTACATTCATGTACTGTGAATTTCCATATCCCATCTTAAGTTGTAATTTCTCAAAAAAATTATCAAAAGTACCAATTTCTGCGTAGTCATTTCCAATTAAAACAGATGCAAGCGGCAATACAGAAACATCAAGACCCTCAAATTGTCTTAATAATTTTTCAACTTTATAAAGTTGGCATTCTTTCATGTAACCATGTTCGTTTTTAATAATGTCATTCTTTAGAGTCTTGATAGGAATATACAGTGCCTCACTAATATAATAATCTGAGTCATTACTTAAAACTGGACACTTGAAAATTTTTGCAAGAGCAACAACAATATCATCTGCCTCAAATGGACACTGGAAAAATTTTATTTTTAATTTTTTCATGACATTTTTAAAAACATCGGCCCAAAGAACAGGAGGGTATTTATCATTGTCCTGAGATTTTGGTTCCCATCTCGAAGCCAAATCTAAGATTTGTTTGGCTCTTAAAAAAATTGTTTTGTTTTTTTTCTTTTCCCAACCACCATCAAGTATAACAATTGGTTCAACATTGCACTTTTCTAATTCTTCAAAAAAAGTTTCAACACTTTTTGCATATTGATGATAATCACCACCAAATGTACAATTACAACTTGATTGATAACGATATATTTCACTGCTAAGACACCAGCCATCAATCACCAATTTTGTATTTTGCAAGGAAAATTTCTCGTAATAATAGTCTGAGTTGTTGTTGATGTAAAATGTCAACCCTCTGATACCCATTTTTCTCAGTGAACCCCAGTATGTTTACCAATGTTTACTGTTGTTTACTTGTTGCGTAGTAGTTTATTATTATTATTATTATTATATTAGTCAGGTTAGGTTGTATTTTAGTCATTTTGATGTCGCCACTAATCACCACGCTGAATTGTTTAGTAAACAAGTAAACAATAATTGGACAATTGACAAGTAAAACCAATTGTTCAATTGTTAACTCGATAACATTCCAATTAAACAATAAGTAAAACTATTTGATTAATAATCTTCAAAATGATGGAATGGAATTCTTATTATTCAAATGCATGTTATGAGTGTGGTAATTGGGGTATTGGATATCCTTTGACAATTTGTAAAGGCTGTCGAGCAGTATCATTTTGTGAAAAAGACTTGATAAATCCAAAACATCAACAACTTTGTCAAGTTTTAACTGAATTAAGAGGCAATAAACCACACTTATTAATGCCTCAAAATGAAAATAAATTAACTCAAGAAACATGGACAAGTATAAAATCCAATATAATGTTGATAGCACAATTTAAGTTGGGTAGAAAATTAGATAAACAGGAAGAAGAAATATTTAAATTTCCTCGTAAATGTGTATCATGTTTTGAATGTAATCCAGACGATCTTGAAGACTGTAAAATATGTCCAAGTACTAGTTTTTGTAAACAACATATTCAAGATAAAGAACATCATGCTGAAAGATGCAAGAAGCTACTTGAGTGTGTATCATCAGATGTATTTTTTTGTCCAATGTTAAAAAGAGATATGCCTGCTGCTAGACTTGATTATAGTAATATGAAATTACCTAATAATATGGAGGAATTTTTTGATGATTGTGGACCTGATATTATGCCATTTCCTCATAGAGTTCAAGCATCAGCAAATGCTGAAATTTATACAAGACCATTAACATTATTATATGCAATGGAAAAATTAAATTTTGATAAAAATAAAAAATTAATTGTTCATGTTGTTGGAGCAAATCTAGCTGAGCTTGAAGATCCAAGTGCTTTTGAATTATTATTTCATTATCGACCACATATAACTGAGTTAAAAATTATTTTTATTGGTCCAGAATTACCAACTGAAATTCCAGAATATTGGACACTGTGTGATAGTTGTAATCATCATCAAGTCAAATTTGAATTAACAATGGTACCTTTATTTTATCATGATTACGTAAACAAAGATAATTATATCAAACCAGATATTGTTGTTGGCTACAATCTTGGTATTCACGAGTGTCTGGTATTTGATTCAGCAAGTGACACATGGCCATCATCAATCAAGGTAATTGCTGATCAATCATGCCCATTTATTTGCACTGGTTATACTCAAGATGAAGCTCAACAAGATCACGAAAGAATAATTAAATCAACAGGCAAATTATTACCATTTGTTTTTGAAAAAAATCCATTTTCTAGTCTCAGACATTTTAGAGATTTTGTTACTGAAGATTTTTTTTATCAGAATCAATATTTATTAATTTATAAAAATAATACTTTAGAAGATTTGGTGTCAATTGGAAATCTTAAAATAACTGATGATGATTCAATGGTATGCAATTAAATTAATATAAAATTAATAATATTTTATTTACCTTGAAGACGTTTTGTAGAAAATCCATTTCTTGTGTCAATATACAATGATTTACCATCAAGACCACCATATTCTTTTGGCAATTGAACTGATAATGATATCTGAAAACTAAAATAACATTATAATACTGTATATTGTCATTAACAACTATATTTATTGATGATTAATTAATACCAAATTTGTGTTTTTCCTGATCCTCGTTGTCCACAAATTTCATTTACTGTACCACATTGAAAACCACCATTCAATAATTCATCAAATTGATCAATAAATGTTTTTACACGTTCACACTCAATTTCTGTCTATTATTTAAATAAATTTTATATTTAAAATATTAAATATATGCATATTAAATATTTATTTAATTTTTAAAATTAATTTACCTTCCAATATAATAATGCAAACTGTGATTCTGGAGGCTTTAATAATTTTTCTATTACTGTTAGATCAACAATTTTTGCTGCATCATCTGTAAAATAATTCAAATTAAATTGTTTGTTTATTAAAATTAAAATTTATATTAAATTTACCAGGTGCACTCTTGATGTCTTCAACATAATAAAATCCATTTTTTTCAAGTAAATTTAGTAAATCAGCTCCTAATTGCATACTCGCAAGTGGTCTAAACATTGTTTTTATTTATATAAATAAATAAAAACAATTATATGTTTTGACTTTTGAAAGCCTAATGTTTATAAACAAAAAAAAATAATAATAACAATAAATTTAAATAAAAGGAACGGATTACAAAACTAGTGACCTCTGTACTTTTTTTGATAAAATATAGAGAATACTCAGACAGAGACACTGGAAGCCATAACGAGGAAAAATTAAACTATAATGGAACTTGGACACGTTTTTTATTGGATAAAATTCTTTCACGTTTAACCCAGGTTTAACCAAGCACGGTAAGATAAATTAATTATTATAAATAACAATAATAAATATAATTACATGATAATATTAATAAAAAAACATTCATAATTTTATAAATAATTAATTTATCAATATATTGATATAAATATTTGGATATTAAACTAATAATTCGTTTATAAGTGAACAACAATAAATTGTTGGTTAGGTATTTTACAATGTTACTTGTTCAACAACAATAATGACAAATTAAAATTATAAATAAATTATAATATATTTTAATTAACAATAATTTATATTTATATTATGTATCAATAATTGATAATTATTATAATTTAATTTGATATATAATTTTAGGTTCAACATGGGTAAGGGTAATAACATGATCCCAAATGGGCATTTCCACAAGGACTGGCAAAATCATGTCAGGACATGGTTCAACCAACCTGCCCGTAAATACAGACGTAAACAAAACCGTATCAAGAAAGCACGTTCAGTAGCTCCAAGGTAATTAAATAATTTTTTGTTTATTTATTATAATTGATAAATAAATTATATAAAACATAAATTTATATTTATTATTTTTATTTTTAGACCAGTAAATTCATTGAGACCAATTGTACATTGTCCAACATTCCGTTACCACACCAAGGTTCGTGCTGGTCGTGGTTTCACACTTGAAGAATTGAGATCTGCTGGTTTGAATAAAAACTTTGCTAAAACCATTGGTATTGCAGTTGATTCTAGACGTCGTAATAAGTCTGTTGAATCAATTCAAACAAATGCACAAAGACTCAAGGAATACAGAGCTAAACTTATCCTCTTCCCCATCAATGCTAAAAAGGTAAATATTTTTTTTTATTTAAAAATATAGGATATTTTATTTGTTTGTTTATATGATACACAATAATAATATTTTATTTTATAGCCAAAGAAGGGTGATTCAACTGAGGAAGAATGCAAGGTTGCCAGCCAAACTAAAGGTGATGTCATGCCAATTCGTCGTAGTGCACCAGCTAAATCAAAGGCACGTCCAATTACTGAAGAAGAAATGAAATTCTCAGCTTATGTTGCACTTCGTCAAGCAAGAGCTGATGCTAGACTTGTTGGTATCAGAGCCAAACGTGTTAAGGATGCTGCTGAAAATCCTGACGATGTCACCAAGGCACCATCTGGCAAAGACAAAAAAGCCAAGAAATAATAAAATAATCATCAAACTCTAACATCGATGATAATTTTGTTGATGTATATATAAAAATTTTTAATAAAAAATATTAAAATTAATATCTTTTGTTTAAAAATATTCAGCTTATTTTAAATAATCAATTGTATACATAAACCCAAATTATTGACTCAATAATAAAATATTAAAAAAAATAAAAATAATTCTTTGTTTTGTTCATTTGTTTTATTATTAATTTCTAAACAATATCTATATGTAAATAATTCTTTTTTTTTAAATAAAATATTTGTAATTATTTTAACGAAGACAAAATATTAATTTATGCCTTAAATTGTCTGCTTCTTTAAAAAATTAAATATGGCTGCATAAACAATTTAATTAAAATCGTTGGAACCAGTATGATGACACGCACACCAAAATGAAAAAAAAAAAAATAATAATCATCTGTTGTTAGCTTGTAGCTCGAGGCCACGTGATTTTTTTTTTTTTATAATAAATTAAATGAAAAGCACACTTGAACCACGCGTGCAAAGTAGTTGTTAACCCCGATATTTTTAACACTTTATTAAATATATAACAACAAAAACAATAATAATATTAAATTATAAATCAATAATTTAAAATTCAATATGACAGACAATGGTAAGACTTTAATATTATATCAAAAATTAAGTTATAACTTGGTTAATAAATTTTTTATGATACATGACAGTGCCTGATTTGGTGTCAAATGAAGACCAAGAAATGGATCTTAATGAAAGCATTGACAATAGTGGAGATGATTGGGATGAAATTGATGACATGACAAATCCCTTCATTTGTTTATTCTGTAATGATGAATTACAAGGTTTCCAAGAGGGTATGAAGCACTTGAAAACATGTCACGTTTTTGATATGCCAAAATTTATTAGTGAACAACAGCTTGATGATTATTCCTATCGTAAATTTATTAACTTTGTCAGAAAAAATAAACCATCACCACTTGAATTATCCAAGTCAAAAAATAATTGGCTTGATAATGTTTATTTAACACCAGTTATTCAAGATGATGCTTGGTTAATGTTAGGTAAGTTTAACAATGAATAAAAAACATTTCTAAGTATTATTTTCAATTCGTATAATAAATTTAATTATTATTATTTAGATATTGAAGAATTTGAGTATCAAAAATCTAATGATAATTCAACTGAATCAGTACCAATTGATTTTGACAATAACAATGATGTTCAAGTTGATGAATTACAAAAAACAATTAGTTTATTAAAAGGACAATTAAATGAACGAGAAACTGCTTGTTATTTAGCAAAACAGGTAAATAAAGAAAATAAAATTTAATTTAAATTTATTGTTTAAACTGTAATACTTCTAATAAATAATTTTATAATTAAATTTTTTATTAAAGCAAATTGATGAGATGCAAAAAAAAATTCAAGATATTGTATTAGATGATGATAATGATGTGATTCCTCCTTCAAAAAGATGTGTTAAAAATGTTAAATTAGTTGATGACGAGGGTTATTTTAATACATACAGTCATTTTGCAATACATCACGAAATGTTAACAGATACTGTGAGAACTGAAAGTTATCGTGATGCATTAATAACAAATTCTCATATATTTAAAAACTGTACAATGCTAGATGTTGGTTGTGGTACTGGTATATTATCAATGTTTGCTGCTAAAACAGGATGTAAAAAAGTATTTAGTGTTGATCAATCAGATGTTATTTATCATGCAATGGATATTGTTAGAGAAAATAATTTAAATGATATTATTGAATTAAAAAAAGGACGATTAGAAGATATTGATATTGGTGTTGATAAAGTTGATGCAATTGTATCTGAATGGATGGGATATTTTTTGTTGTTTGAGGGTATGTTGGATACTGTTATTTATGCTAGAGATCATTATTTAAAACCAGGTGGTAAATTATTACCAAATAGATGTACATTGAGTCTTGTTGGTAGTGGTGATACAAGTAAGTAATTTAAAAAAATTATTAAAAATATTTTGAACACAACAAATATATTATATACATTTATGTATTTTTATTTTTTATTAGAACGTTATATTGATCTTGTTGATTATTGGTCAAATGTTTATGGATTTAAAATGAGTTGTATGAAAGAAAAAGTTGTTAAAGAACCAAGCATTGAAATTTGTAGTTCAAAAGATATTATAACAACAATATCAGAAATACAAAATTTTGATTTATACACTGTTGATACAAATTGTGTTAATTTTAGTTCACCATTTGAGCTTAAAGTTAAAAAAACAGGTTCATTAACTGCAATTGTTGGCTATTTTGATGTATTTTTTGATTTGGATAATCCAATTGAATTTAGTACTGGACCACATGCACAATCAACACACTGGAAACAAACTATTTTTTCACTCAGTGAACCAATTAGTATTACTGAAGGTTTGTTATTATTTATGTATTTATTTAAAATATATAATAAATTTAAGTTTAATAAATGGCATCGTTTATTTTTTTAGGTGAAACTATAACTGGTAAACTTATTTGCCAAAGACATCCTAAGGATATTCGAGCATTAATTGTCACTCTTTGTGTAAAAAATATTCGTCAAGTTTTTTATTTAGATTAAAAACAACAAATTAATCAATATATATACTAACAAATAAACACAATCAAACAATAGTAAAATTACATTTAATAAACTTTTACGACAATCATGTAAAGATAATTATCTTTAAATTTTTTCTCAATAAATAATAATAATTTTTATCTTTTTTTTTTTTTTTATGTTTTGTTCTGAATAAATAAACAGCTTATAAAATTATATACTTAAAACTTAAGATAAAAATTTGATGATTTATTTATCTCAACTTAAGTATTATATAAATAAATAAAATTAAAATAGAAATATGTTTTTTTGTTTTTTTATTTCCTGAGTCATTAATTGTATAAAATTAAAAACAAATATTAACAATTGAAATAATAAAATATTTCATAATTATATTTTATCAATTATTTATAATTTTTTTTTTTCATTTATTTATTATATTATTGTATTTTAATGACAAAAATTTGGATTTTCAGTTTCCCAGCCTTTTGCATTTGGTCCAAATTGATAAACCAATCGACGTCCTAATACTGGCTGAAATATTTTACTCTTGTAATAATACCTATAATTAAAATATTATTGATTGAATAAAAAAAATAATTAAAATTAAATATATTTAAATTAAATATTACCTCATTGCACGACTTAATTTTTCATATGTCATTTTAGTATTTCCTTTTCTTGAACCCCAACGTTTAGCAACTTCATCACTTTTGACAAATCGAAATTTAGCTTGTGAATAATCTTCCCAGCAAATTAAACTTGGACATGTTTCTCTGTTTCTCAATAAATCTCTTATAAATTCCCATAATTTACCCTGGCTTGTTGCTAATCAAAAATATATTAAAATAAATAAATAATTTTTTAAATTTAAAACATAAAAAATACAATAATTTAACAAACATGGTTTTTTTTGTTTAACACCCTTTGGTCTTCCAGGTCCTTGTCTTTTTGGAGAAGTTTCAACACTATCCTCTGATTCTGCATCTGCAATAATTAGCAAAAAAAAAAAAAAAAATCAAGATAGTCAAAATACAAAAGTAGCTATTTATATTTCTTTTTAAATAAATGATTTTAAAAAAATTAAAAAAAAATAATTATCATTACTTGTTGTTTCTTTCAACATACCGGATACGGTTGTTGAGCCTGTTTGAGTATGATCATCTTCGAGAGTTGATTCAGTTGATGAAAAACCCAAAACTAATTTAAAAAATTATTTAAAAATTTTATTTAAATATAAAACTAATTGAAAAAAATATTATAATACATACGATAATTTTCAGAGATTTGTGATTGTAATAATTCATAAAGCCTGTCACCATAAATAGGATCATAGTAAATAAAATCTCGTTTTGACATTGTTATCAAAATCCTTCCAGGTACCACTAAATTATGCTGAATTAAATTATATGGTTGTCCCATGTTTTGTGAAGCAGCCATAAGCCAGCTACTTGTATCATCTTCATTCCAATCTTTAACGGGTTTATGTAGCCAATCATTATCAACTGCAGTACTTGTACCTTCACCTTGATAATAAAATAGAAAAAAAAAACAACAACTAGACTATATTCAAGTATTTTTATTATTTATTTTTATCATAAGCCACGTAAAAATTTTTTTTTTAAAATCATATGTTTAGAATTTTTACACTTATCAGCTTTCTTTTTCATGTTGATTTTTATCAAGCCCGAAAATATCACAAAAAATAGATAAAAAAAAAAAAAAAACAACTATTCAAGATAAAATAATTAAAATTCGAAAATTTAAAATCAAGTTTAATTTCAACTTTTCCTTGTTGATTTTATAATATATTAAATTTTTTTATATACCTAAATTACACTGTTTATTAAGTGTTTCATGACGATCTGCTGAATTTTGATTGTTTTCAATGCTATCCATATCATGGAAAAAACGAACTTCTTCCTGTGAAGTTGTCATCGAAAAATAAGACTAAGAATAAAAAAAATAAATTATAAAATCTTTATTTAAATTGATAATAATTTAACAAGTAAATATTATATAAAACATTTAAAAAATATAAAAATAAACTTTATATTTTATATACATTTAAAAAAAAATAATGTCAATAAGGAAAACTTGCCTCTAATTGATCACGTTGATAATTGACAGAAGTACTCATGTTGTTGTTCAAAAGTGGCAAATAAATTCACACTAGGTCACGATTAAAATGATAAAAAAAAATAAAATAAAATAAATAAATAAATATCAAACCCAATGTTATTATCAAAACATTTGATATGTATTATATGCTAATTATTTTTATGTATAATAATTGATACATAAAATAACAATGTGGTGCTGAGCGCGTAAGTGTTCAAATGCAGATGATATAGCCGTTTGAGTATGATGATGTTGCCGCGACGATTTGTGTTAAAACAAGAATATTGTATACGTCACTTGTATACTGGCATACTGCTTCAAAACATTAATATGTACATATCTTATTAATTTATTTGTATGGGTAAAAAATAATATGTCTGTATATCATATAAAAAATAAAGAAAAAAATAAAAATAAAAATATATAAGTATATAAGAGGGATTTCCCCGCTCTTTAAACAAACACTTATAATTTGTATTTCGATGTATTACATATTATCATCATGTATGTATATATATTTATTAAAATTATATATACTAGTTAAAAACTTGTATGTGACGTAATCATAATCATAAGATATATAACTTATTCTTTTTTATTTTTTTTTAGCAAAGATGTTTATTATTTTTTTTATTTAACAACAAATTTATCATGATTTTCATGGCACAATTGAGCCAAGAAAATATTTTTATTGTTGTCTTATCTTCAAGTTGATAATAAAATTTGTATATATATTTATTTATTTTTTATTTTATTTATTTATTTCTGGTATTAAGCCACAGGTGAGGGTCAAGGCCATTTTGTAGAAACCTTGAAAAATATTAATTTATATTTTTTCAATGTCGTTGATAATTTTTTATTTTTAATATTTTTGTTGCCACAGGCATGATTTACTAATACATCAGTATATTTTATATATTCTGGTAATTTGTAAATCATGATAAATTGTTGACTAATTATCCATGAGGTAAATTACACCTGATAATAATACAAGACATTGTTGTCGATGCATATAAGGTTGAAGAATATTTTTTAATGCATTCACATAATGAATCATGTATTTCGCAATCTTTATCTTTATCATTTTTTTTTTTTTTTTTCAATTATTATTATTATTATTATTTATTAATATATATTTATTTTTTTTTTTCTTCATTTTTTTAGTGAATCTTGGAATACAAATGACCGGCAGCTATAAGAAGATAATTTATCGGTTCGTTGAGTTTATACCTTGAACTTGAAAAATCATATACACATTAGAATATTTAAAAAAATATATATACCTATATTTAATTTTAATTATCAATAAAAATATATTTTTTATTAATATACTTTGTATGTTTTGAGGCAATTTTAAAGATTAAAAAAAAAATATAATTATGATATTATTATAATAATTCAAGGTCTTGATTATTATTAAAAATAATTATTTTTTATTATATAGCAAATCTTGTTGTAAGTTATGTTTATAAAATTGTAGAAAAAAAAAAAAAATATATACCAACAAACCTTTGATCCAATACTATTTAAAATAAATATATTTTTTTACAATATTACAATTTTTTTTAAATTAATTAATTTATATTTTACTCATCTGAAGCAATTTGTGATGCTAAATTTGCAAATTGTGCCATATAATCCACACTACTTTCACCCATTAAACACTGCATTTGATTGACAACCTGCAACAGGTATTTATTTATAAAAATTGTTTTTTTTGTTGTTTCTTAATTTTATAAATAAAAAAATAAAATAATTACATCTGATGATGATGGTTGATTGTCATTGATTTGACTTCCTGCATTACTTCTCAAAGATCCTTTGATAGGTGATTCAAATGTACCAAGAAAACTGCTCAGAGAATAATCAGCAACCTGTAAAAAGAAAACAATTAAAACATGTAAATAATAGTTAAATAAATTGTTATTATTTATTTTTTTTTTTATTTACCTCACTATTTAGCCATTGTCCTTCACCTTCTTTAAGAATTTGAGTAACACTTGCACTTGTAATAATAGAATTTGATTGATTAGCATTTTCAGTACCAAGATTAATCATAAAAACTTCATCACTTGGATTTGTATCAACTTGCATATTAATATCTTCAATTAATTGTACATGATTTTCAGGTTGTTTTGTTTGTATTAAAGAAGGTACTTGCATATTGATATCATCATCTTTAAAATCTTCAATTAATTGTACAATATTTTCTGATTGTTTTTCTTGTATTACAGGATTAACTGGATTAGGTATTGGACCTGGTCTTTGATTAATAAGACTTCTTTGTCTAATTTGTCTTCCACATTTTTTAAATTTTGTTTTAAATTTATCTAATTGTGTTTGAAATGAATCTTGAGTATTAGTTTTTTGATAAATTGTTGGTATCATTGGTCTTCTAAATGCTGATTCTTTAGTTGAATATATACGCGATGATACAACCGTTTCATTACTACTTGGTATATCATAAGCTTTATTACCATAAAGTTTTGCAACTGATAATAATTGTTTTAATATATTATTATTTTCAATTTTATTATGATTATTATCATCATTATCTTTAATATCATCCCACCAATATTCTAATACTATTTTAGAATCTTTACCAAACATTAAAAATAAATCACCAACTGTTATTGAATTTGCTTCATCCATATTCCAACCTTTTTTAATTCTATCAATAGTTTCTCTACCAGGAAATCTATTTGTTTCAATTGGTATATCAATTGTTTTTTTATTATCAAATTGATTTGTTAATAAATTTTTTTCAATATTTTGATTTTGATCAATAGCATCAAAATCACTATTATTATCAGTATTTGTAGCATCATCAAATCTATTTATTAATTTTTTTTCACATTTTTTTTTAATTGATTTTTTACCAACACTTTTAAGATGTTGTACTGCACCAAGTAATTCATTTTTAGATGTTTTTAAATTAAGACGTTTTTCATATGAATTAAAACTAACACTATGACTTGTTAAATATTCACCAAGATTAACAACTGGTAATGCTATTTTACATCCAACTATTGGTGCAACACGTAATAATCTTTTATCTTTAAAATCTTTAAATTCTGGTATATCTGATTCAATCCATGATTGATATTTAACTGGTCTCCAACGTTGTTGTAAAAATATAAGTACACTTGATAATCTACGTTGTATTGGTAATAATGTACGTACTCTTGGATTCATTGCATTTGATTGTACTTGCCACCAAGTTGAATTATTACCAGGACGAAATTCAACAGTAACACGTGATGGTAATTTAATTTCTTCTTGCCAATCTTCAAGTTGATTTAATTTTCTAAGTGCACGACATATTGGTGTTTTAATTCTAATTGTTTTACCACGTAAACGTACTTGTGTTGAACCCCAATATATTAATTCATTTAATTTTAATAATTCTTTTTCATGTACACGTAAACATTTTCTACGTAATTCACCATAATTAACTAAACCATATATTTCTTGTGATGCTTTTTTAACATCATCAGAAAATTTTAAATGTTTTGATATTTTAAGCCATGTACGATGATAAAAATGACGTATTTGTTCTTTATTTTTAATCATATTATCTTGTGAACCTTTTTTTTTACCTTGAATATTAAAATATGTTTGTACTGCATCAAAATCTTTACCAAATTCATTAATTGCTTTAAAAAATGTACTAATATCTTCTTGTGTCCATAATTCACATGAACGTTTTAATGCACGATTTATTTTTGTATCATTATCATCATCTTTACTATCTGTAATTTATTTTATCAATTCAGCAACATCATCATCATCGTGTTTAATTTTTATTTGATATAAAAAATGTTTATCTTACCTTTTTTATCAGATGTTTGAGATGATTCACCTGGATCAATACGCATTTTTTTATTTCCTCTTACAACTTTAGCTTGTGGTACTTTTGCATCAATTGTTTTAACTTCTGGTACTTGTGATCCAATAGTATCATCTTTTTTTGTACTTGAATGAGCAGTTTGTTGATTATCATCTTCTTTTGTCAACTCCATTATTTATAAATTTTAATACTTAATAACACAGTAATTTTCTTAAATATTTATTATCACTTTTTTATTTATCTATTATTTTTCTATATACACTTATAATTATATTGCTTCAAAAAAAAATTCATCAAAATGAGATGTTAATTATTTTAAAAGACACTTGAATTATTTTTGTATTCTATTATTAAACATAGCTACTAATTGTTACTGTATAAAATTAAAAATTCATTTTTAGAGATGAGGTTATTATTGTTGTTAAATAAAATACACTGAATCAATTAATTGTCAAAAAATAAAATGTACTGTTTAGACTGATTAGTACTTTTTTTTCTATTTATTAGTTTATTTATGTTTTTTGTTGTTATTAATAATACAAACACACACTTGTAAACATGGCTTCGAAAAAATAAATACTAAGAGATTAGAAAAACACTTGTTGATTTTTAAAATTATTTTGCGCTTTTGTGGAATTATAAATGTTCTAATTATTTAATTATATTTAATTTATATTGTTTTTATTAATTGTTGTTTTTTATTTTACTCTATTTACTCAATATAAACTAATATTTATCATTAATTAACATTAATTAAAAAAAAATTTATCATAAAATAAATGTACAGTGTACAGAAGACTTAAGCTCAATGTTTATTTTTTTTTTGTTTTTCAAATTTCAAGGTCATTTTTGTTTACTTGCAAATATATTGATCAACAACAATATTTATTATGCTGTTCAATAAGAATATCAGCACAATCAGGATTTTTTACAACTACAAATATATTTTCTAGTTAAATAGTTTACGAAACTTGATGAAATAAATCTACGTATTTATGATTAACAATGATTAATGTGCAATCGCAGTTGCGTCAACATATAAATATATTAAAAAATATTCAAATATAAATCAATTAAAATATTATAATACTTGAATAATATTAATAAATAATTTATTTAAATTAACAATAAAATAAATAAATAGTTTTTTTAAATAATTTTACTTAATTTTAAAATAAATAATGTTTTTAATTTTTGTTTTATCAGTTGCAGTCATAAATCATAATAAAGGTTCTTTTACACTGTGAAAAAATAAAATTTAATAAAAAATTAATTGATAATTAATAGTGCAATTATCAAATTTTTTTTAATTAAAATTTGTAAATATAATAGAAAAAAATATATTTATAAATTATTTCAAGGATTAATTAATATATTTTTATAATTAAACTTTGAAATAATAAATCAAATTAAAAACGCGAGTCAACCATCTTGGCGAAAATATTTATTTAATGTTTATATATTTTCTCTTATTTTAATTTTTTTTTTTACTGTTTTTTTACCCTATAATCGGCGCAGCTTCATATTAGTTTTTTTGTGTGATGTGCAAGCAGTTATGTTTCAGGGTGGCCTTGATTAAACATCTGATTCCCCTCTAGTGTTGTAAACCAAAGCCAAGTGTACTTAATTAAAAGTCCATTGATAATTAGACTAATGTATTTGTGATAAATTATTTATTCATTGTTAAACAGTAAGGGTGAATGTCTTGTTATTAATTTAGTATCTTAATGGAGATTTATGACCTATCAAACAAGTACGAGGAAGACGAAGAAGAGTGTCAGCGATTATTATCGCCAAAATAAATATATTTTTTTAATAATAAGAAAAAAAAAATAAAAATAAAAAAAACTACAATTATAAAAAAGAGAAGACGAGTGCACAGTAAGAAAAAAGAAGGAGAAAAAAAAAAAGAAAAAAAAGGCAAACTTAGTAAAGACAGTTTTCCTTGATTTTGACAAGCAGCCTTGACGACAAATTTGTCAATAGCCACATTTGGTCATTTTGTATATACAACTCCAAATTGTCTTCCAGATAATATTATTTTCTATCTGTAGACTAATGTGTCAGAGTATTATAAATATATTATAAAAATATAAATAAAAACAAAAATAAAATAAATATTATTGAAATTCAGGTTAACCTGAGAAATGCGATCAGTAGCGAATGCCGAATTATTTGTAATCTATGGTTTACGACTGCTTTGTCTGTGTTTTGCTGAAGTAGTTGCAGGTGGTGGAGCACTTGATGCAAGCACAAGTTATCATAGACACTCTGATGGAAGTGGTAAAGTATCTGGTACATTTTCCAGTCTTACTGATGGTATTGCACAAGCAGTTGCACATGATACTGCACATACAAGTAGCAGTAAGTTATTATGATTATTAATGCATATAATATAAACAAATAATTAAAAAAAATAAATAAATACTTATATGTATATTATATTTAATTATGATGATGTATTATTTTATTTGTAGACATTGAAACATGTAATGATGATTTGGCATGCATAACAATGGCCTCGCAAGATCGTCTTGGTCTTGAAGCTATTAAATCACTTCACAGTCAACTAGATGATGATGCTGATGGTGATGTTGATTTATCAGAATCAGATGATGTAAATATTTATCAATTATTTACATACTTATTAATATTTTAATAATAATTATGATGATGATGATGTTATTTTAATTTTTTACATTTGTATTTAGTTTTTGAGAGAAGAATTGCAATATGAGGCAGGTTACGAAAGACGTCAACGTGCTTTTCATCATAATGATGATATGCATATAAGTGTCAGAGAATTATGGGAAGCTTGGTTGAGATCTGAAGTTCATAATTGGACAATTGAACAAACTTCTGAGTGGCTTACTACAAATGTTGAGCTTCCACAATATGTTCCTACTTTTATACAACATCGTGTTACTGGTGCCACTCTTCCAAGGTAATATTTTAAATTATTTTTATTGTTAATAGTTACTTATTGTTTATTATTATTGTTGTTATTTTTTAGATTGGCTGTTAATAATATGCACTATCTCAGTAATGTTTTGGGAATAAAAGATCCAATTCATAAACAAAAATTAGCTCTCAAAGCTATGGATGTTGTTCTATTCGGACCACCAAAAGGTACATTTTTTTTTATTCAACTATTGAATATACAATAATTAAAGACATGTAAATTTATAAATATATATACTCATTGTTTTAGATACTGGTCATAGCTTAAAAGATTTGATACTCATTACACTTTTATTTGGAGCACTTATTGGTTGCTGGTATGCTTATCAACAAAAAAAAAGTTCTCAAAAACATTTAAAACGAATGATGAAAGATATGGAAGGTCTTCATAAAGCTGAAATTGCACTTGAAGACTTACAGGTATTTAAAATAATATTTTTTTTAAATATATATAAATTTTATATTCTAAAACTTTTTTATTTTTTTTTGTTGAATTTAAATATATCATTATTATTGGAAATATAAGTAAGTAATTATTTTTTTATTTTTGTTTGTAATACACACCTTTTTTCAATTGTTATAAATAATTATAAATACACGTATATTTTTGATAATTTTCAATAACTCATAAGTAATCATTTTCAAAATAAAAAAACTGTCAGTTCTTCATAAAATTGTTGTCAAAAAAATTTAAAAAAAAAAAGAATTCATTGCAATTTATAAAATAGCAAATGTCGTGATGAATGGAAAAATTTAAATGTTATTTTTTTATGTAATCTTTTGAGAATCTCAAGATACTGGGAATAATTATTTTTAATAACTGTCGTTGTGAATTGTTTGTCATTCTTTTGATGTTTGGCATGCGTGTAAATTTATTGTCATGCCTTTATTAAGTTTAATATTTAATGAATGAAATGTTGTTGAAGCGAGAGGGTGTGTATTGCTAAATAAAAATTTTATTGTTAATAAAAAGTATAATTATATATAAATAAGCAAAACAATATAATATATTTTCAATATAAATTAACTTTATTTTATTATTAATTGATATGTATTTACAGAAAGAACTTGAAAGAGCAAGAATGGAACAAGAGAGTGCAACGACTGAAAAACAAAATCTTGAAAAACGATTACAAGATGAAAGCATGGGTGTACATACGTCATATTCTGATCTTGAAGTATCACAATTAAAATCAGAAATTGAAGTGAGTTAAATTAAATAAAAAAACACTTATTTATATTTATTTCTAAGTCGATTACGAGCCTTTAAAAATGAATAACATTAAACAGGCAATGATTTTTATTATTATAATTAAATAATCGACGTCGATATGGTGTAACTAAACTTTTTTTAGTAAATTGAAATTAAACAACAAAAAAATATTATTACAATTATGAATAAGTAATAAGTTATTTTACGAAAACTATTTGAATTATAACAAAATAATAAAATAGGTGAAAAAGTATATCGACTGTTGAATCGTTACTGAATTTTAGCAATCTAATTTTTAGTCGAAATGCCTCATTTCCTGTATAATTCGAAAGAGGTAGCTAACTCGAAAAATATATATGATAGAAGAAAAGTGAAATATGCACTAGATACTTTTTTTTGAGTCCTATAACCCAAGTATACCTCGATATTTTTTGAAAAAAGATTTCCGTAAATTTCTTTCATTTCAACATAAAATTCCAAATCTCTTCAGTTATTATATTCGCCTAATATAAATTTCAAACTTTTTGAAAATTTTAAAAATTTTGAGTTATTATTCATACCTGAAAAAATATTGATGTTAAAGAAAAAATTTAAAAAGGTCTCAATACCTCTTTTCGAGTCATGTTCGCCTACTATTTTCCGAAATTTTGTCAAATATTTTTAAGGTGTGCAGCTATCAATAACTCGAAAAATATCGATGAAAGAAAAAAAATACAAACGGCACTGAATACCTCTTTTCAAGTCATGTTTGCCTAGTATTTTTCCCAATTTTTTTGATAAATTTTAAAATAAGTTAACATCAAAAAATAAAAAAATATCGATGGTAGGTAAAAACGGGGAACGGCACTGAATACCTCTTTTCAAGTCATGTTTGCCTAGTATTTTTCCCAATTTTTTTGATAAATTTTAAAATAAGTTAACATCAAAAAATAAAAAAATATCGATGGTAGGTAAAAACGGGGAACGGCATTGAATACCTCTTTTCAAGTCATGTTCGCCTAGTATTTCAATCATTTTTTTTGATAAATTTTAAAATGAGTTAACATCAAAAAATAAAAAAATATCGATGGTAGGTAAAAACGGGGAACGGCACTGAATACCTCTTTTCAAGTCATGTTCGCCTAGTATTTTTCCCAATTTTTTTGATAAATTTTAAAATAAGTTAATACCGAAAAATGAAAAAATATCGATGGTAGGTAAAAATGGGGAACGGCATAGAATACCTCTTTTCAAGTCATGTTTGCCTAGTATTTTTCCCAATTTTTTTGATAAATTTTAAAATAAGTTAACATCAAAAAATAAAAAAATATCGATGGTAGGTAAAAACGGGGAACGGCACTGAATACCTCTTTTCAAGTCATGTTTGCCTAGTATTTTTCCCAATTTTTTTGATAAATTTTAAAATAAGTTAATATCGAAAAATGAAAAAATATCGATGGTAGGTAAAAACGGGGAACGGCACTGAATACCTCTTTTCAAGTCATGTTTGCCTAGTATTTTTCCCAATTTTTTTGATAAATTTTAAAATAAGTTAATATCGAAAAATGAAAAAATATCGATGGTAGGTAAAAACGGGGAACGGCACTGAATACCTCTTTTCAAGTCATGTTTGCCTAGTATTTTTCCCAATTTTTTTGATAAATTTTAAAATAAGTTAATATCGAAAAATGAAAAAATATCGATGGTAGGTAAAAACGGCGAACGGCATTGAATACCTCTTTTCAAGTCATGTTCGCCTAGTATTTTTCCCAATTTTTTTGATAAATTTTAAAATAAGTTAACATCAAAAAATAAAAAAATATCGATGGTAGGTAAAAACGGGGAACGGCATTGAATACCTCTTTTCAAGTCATGTTTGCCTAGTATTTTTCCCAATTTTTTTGATAAATTTTAAAATAAGTTAACATCAAAAAATAAAAAAATATCGATGGTAGGTAAAAACGGGGAACGGCATTGAATACCTCTTTTCAAGTCATGTTCGCCTAGTATTTCAATCATTTTTTTTGATAAATTTTAAAATGAGTTAACATCAAAAAATAAAAAAATATCGATGGTAGGTAAAAACGGGGAACGGCATTGAATACCTCTTTTCAAGTCATGTTCGCCTAGTATTTCAATCATTTTTTTTGATAAATTTTAAAATGAGTTAACATCAAAAAATAAAAAAATATCGATGGTAGGTAAAAACGGGGAACGGCATTGAATACCTCTTTTCAAGTCATGTTCGCCTAGTATTTCAATCATTTTTTTTGATAAATTTTAAAATGAGTTAACATCAAAAAATAAAAAAATATCGATGGTAGGTAAAAACGGGGAACGGCATTGAATACCTCTTTTCAAGTCATGTTCGCCTAGTATTTTTCCCAATTTTTTTGATAAATTTTAAAATAAGTTAACATCAAAAAATAAAAAAATATCGATGGTAGGTAAAAACGGGGAACGGCACTGAATACCTCTTTTCAAGTCATGTTTGCCTAGTATTTTTCCCAATTTTTTTGATAAATTTTAAAATAAGTTAACATCAAAAAATAAAAAAATATCGATGGTAGGTAAAAACGGGGAACGGCATTGAATACCTCTTTTCAAGTCATGTTCGCCTAGTATTTCAATCATTTTTTTTGATAAATTTTAAAATGAGTTAACATCAAAAAATAAAAAAATATCGATGGTAGGTAAAAACGGGGAACGGCACTGAATACCTCTTTTCAAGTCATGTTCGCCTAGTATTTTTCCCAATTTTTTTGATAAATTTTAAAATAAGTTAATACCGAAAAATGAAAAAATATCGATGGTAGGTAAAAATGGGGAACGGCATAGAATACCTCTTTTCAAGTCATGTTTGCCTAGTATTTTTCCCAATTTTTTTGATAAATTTTAAAATAAGTTAACATCAAAAAATAAAAAAATATCAATGGTAGGTAAAAACGGGGAACGGCACTGAATACCTCTTTTCAAGTCATGTTTGCCTAGTATTTTTCCCAATTTTTTTGATAAATTTTAAAATAAGTTAATACCGAAAAATGAAAAAATATCGATGGTAGGTAAAAACGGGGAACGGCATTGAATACCTCTTTTCAAGTCATGTTTGCCTAGTATTTTTCCCAATTTTTCCGATAAATTTTGAAATTTGTTATTATCGAAAAATAAAAAAATATCAATGGTAGGTAAAAATGGGGAACGGCATTGAATACCTCTTTTCAAGTCATGTTTGCCTAGTATTTTTCCCAATTTTTTTGATAAATTTTAAAATAAGTTAATATCGAAAAATGAAAAAATATCGATGGTAGGTAAAAACGGGGAACGGCACTGAATACCTCTTTTCAAGTCATGTTTGCCTAGTATTTTTCCCAATTTTTCCGATAAATTTTGAAATTTGTTATTATCGAAAAATAAAAAAATATCAATGGTAGGTAAAAATGGGGAACGGCATTGAATACCTCTTTTCAAGTCATGTTCGCCTAGTATTTTTCCCAATTTTTTTGATAAATTTTAAAATAAGTTAATATCGAAAAATGAAAAAATATCGATGGTAGGTAAAAACGGGGAACGGCACTGGATACCTCTTTTCAAGTCATGTTCGCCTAGTATTTCAATCATTTTTTTCGATAAATTTTAAAATGAGTTAACATCAAAAAATAAAAAAATATCGATGGTAGGTAAAAACGGGGAACGGCACTGAATACCTCTTTTCAAGTCATGTTTGCCTAGTATTTTTCCCAATTTTTCCGATAAATTTTGAAATTTGTTATTATCGAAAAATAAAAAAATATCAATGGTAGGTAAAAATGGGGAACGGCATTGAATACCTCTTTTCAAGTCATGTTCGCCTAGTATTTTTCCCAATTTTTTTGATAAATTTTAAAATAAGTTAATATCGAAAAATGAAAAAATATCGATGGTAGGTAAAAACGGGGAACGGCACTGAATACCTCTTTTCAAGTCATGTTTGCCTAGTATTTTTCCCAATTTTTTTGATAAATTTTAAAATAAGTTAATATCGAAAAATGAAAAAATATCGATGGTAGGTAAAAACGGGGAACGGCACTGAATACCTCTTTTCAAGTCATGTTTGCCTAGTATTTTTCCCAATTTTTTTGATAAATTTTAAAATAAGTTAATATCGAAAAATGAAAAAATATCGATGGTAGGTAAAAACGGGGAACGGCATTGAATACCTCTTTTCAAGTCATGTTCGCCTAGTATTTTTCCCAATTTTTTTGATAAATTTTAAAATAAGTTAACATCAAAAAATAAAAAAATATCGATGGTAGGTAAAAACGGGGAACGGCATTGAATACCTCTTTTCAAGTCATGTTCGCCTAGTATTTTTCCCAATTTTTTTGATAAATTTTAAAATAAGTTAACATCAAAAAATAAAAAAATATCGATGGTAGGTAAAAACGGGGAACGGCATTGAATACCTCTTTTCAAGTCATGTTCGCCTAGTATTTCAATCATTTTTTTTGATAAATTTTAAAATGAGTTAACATCAAAAAATAAAAAAATATCGATGGTAGGTAAAAACGGGGAACGGCACTGAATACCTCTTTTCAAGTCATGTTCGCCTAGTATTTTTCCCAATTTTTTTGATAAATTTTAAAATAAGTTAATACCGAAAAATGAAAAAATATCGATGGTAGGTAAAAATGGGGAACGGCATAGAATACCTCTTTTCAAGTCATGTTTGCCTAGTATTTTTCCCAATTTTTTTGATAAATTTTAAAATAAGTTAACATCAAAAAATAAAAAAATATCAATGGTAGGTAAAAACGGGGAACGGCACTGAATACCTCTTTTCAAGTCATGTTTGCCTAGTATTTTTCCCAATTTTTTTGATAAATTTTAAAATAAGTTAATACCGAAAAATGAAAAAATATCGATGGTAGGTAAAAACGGGGAACGGCATTGAATACCTCTTTTCAAGTCATGTTTGCCTAGTATTTTTCCCAATTTTTCCGATAAATTTTGAAATTTGTTATTATCGAAAAATAAAAAAATATCAATGGTAGGTAAAAATGGGGAACGGCATTGAATACCTCTTTTCAAGTCATGTTTGCCTAGTATTTTTCCCAATTTTTTTGATAAATTTTAAAATAAGTTAATATCGAAAAATGAAAAAATATCGATGGTAGGTAAAAACGGGGAACGGCACTGAATACCTCTTTTCAAGTCATGTTTGCCTAGTATTTTTCCCAATTTTTCCGATAAATTTTGAAATTTGTTATTATCGAAAAATAAAAAAATATCAATGGTAGGTAAAAATGGGGAACGGCATTGAATACCTCTTTTCAAGTCATGTTCGCCTAGTATTTTTCCCAATTTTTTTGATAAATTTTAAAATAAGTTAATATCGAAAAATGAAAAAATATCGATGGTAGGTAAAAACGGGGAACGGCACTGGATACCTCTTTTCAAGTCATGTTCGCCTAGTATTTCAATCATTTTTTTCGATAAATTTTAAAATGAGTTAACATCAAAAAATAAAAAAATATCGATGGTAGGTAAAAACGGGGAACGGCACTGAATACCTCTTTTCAAGTCATGTTTGCCTAGTATTTTTCCCAATTTTTCCGATAAATTTTGAAATTTGTTATTATCGAAAAATAAAAAAATATCAATGGTAGGTAAAAATGGGGAACGGCATTGAATACCTCTTTTCAAGTCATGTTCGCCTAGTATTTTTCCCAATTTTTTTGATAAATTTTAAAATAAGTTAATATCGAAAAATGAAAAAATATCGATGGTAGGTAAAAACGGGGAACGGCACTGAATACCTCTTTTCAAGTCATGTTTGCCTAGTATTTTTCCCAATTTTTTTGATAAATTTTAAAATAAGTTAATATCGAAAAATGAAAAAATATCGATGGTAGGTAAAAACGGGGAACGGCACTGAATACCTCTTTTCAAGTCATGTTTGCCTAGTATTTTTCCCAATTTTTTTGATAAATTTTAAAATAAGTTAATATCGAAAAATGAAAAAATATCGATGGTAGGTAAAAACGGGGAACGGCATTGAATACCTCTTTTCAAGTCATGTTCGCCTAGTATTTTTCCCAATTTTTTTGATAAATTTTAAAATAAGTTAACATCAAAAAATAAAAAAATATCGATGGTAGGTAAAAACGGGGAACGGCATTGAATACCTCTTTTCAAGTCATGTTTGCCTAGTATTTTTCCCAATTTTTTTGATAAATTTTAAAATAAGTTAACATCAAAAAATAAAAAAATATCGATGGTAGGTAAAAACGGGGAACGGCATTGAATACCTCTTTTCAAGTCATGTTTGCCTAGTATTTTTCCCAATTTTTTTGATAAATTTTAAAATAAGTTAACATCAAAAAATAAAAAAATATCGATGGTAGGTAAAAACGGGGAACGGCATTGAATACCTCTTTTCAAGTCATGTTTGCCTAGTATTTTTCCCAATTTTTCCGATAAATTTTGAAATTTGTTATTATCGAAAAATAAAAAAATATCAATGGTAGGTAAAAATGGGGAACGGCATTGAATACCTCTTTTCAAGTCATGTTTGCCTAGTATTTTTCCCAATTTTTTTGATAAATTTTAAAATAAGTTAATATCGAAAAATAAAAAAATATCGATGGTAGGTAAAAACGGGGAACGGCATTGAATACCTCTTTTCAAGTCATGTTTGCCTAGTATTTTTCCCAATTTTTTTGATAAATTTTAAAATAAGTTAACATCAAAAAATAAAAAAATATCGATGGTAGGTAAAAACGGGGAACGGCATTGAATACCTCTTTTCAAGTCATGTTTGCCTAGTATTTTTCCCAATTTTTCCGATAAATTTTGAAATTTGTTATTATCGAAAAATAAAAAAATATCAATGGTAGGTAAAAATGGGGAACGGCATTGAATACCTCTTTTCAAGTCATGTTTGCCTAGTATTTTTCCCAATTTTTTTGATAAATTTTAAAATAAGTTAATATCGAAAAATGAAAAAATATCGATGGTAGGTAAAAACGGGGAACGGCACTGAATACCTCTTTTCAAGTCATGTTTGCCTAGTATTTTTCCCAATTTTTCCGATAAATTTTGAAATTTGTTATTATCGAAAAATAAAAAAATATCAATGGTAGGTAAAAATGGGGAACGGCATTGAATACCTCTTTTCAAGTCATGTTCGCCTAGTATTTTTCCCAATTTTTTTGATAAATTTTAAAATAAGTTAATATCGAAAAATGAAAAAATATCGATGGTAGGTAAAAACGGGGAACGGCACTGGATACCTCTTTTCAAGTCATGTTCGCCTAGTATTTCAATCATTTTTTTCGATAAATTTTAAAATGAGTTAACATCAAAAAATAAAAAAATATCGATGGTAGGTAAAAACGGGGAACGGCACTGAATACCTCTTTTCAAGTCATGTTTGCCTAGTATTTTTCCCAATTTTTCCGATAAATTTTGAAATTTGTTATTATCGAAAAATAAAAAAATATCAATGGTAGGTAAAAATGGGGAACGGCATTGAATACCTCTTTTCAAGTCATGTTCGCCTAGTATTTTTCCCAATTTTTTTGATAAATTTTAAAATAAGTTAATATCGAAAAATGAAAAAATATCGATGGTAGGTAAAAACGGGGAACGGCACTGAATACCTCTTTTCAAGTCATGTTTGCCTAGTATTTTTCCCAATTTTTTTGATAAATTTTAAAATAAGTTAATATCGAAAAATGAAAAAATATCGATGGTAGGTAAAAACGGGGAACGGCACTGAATACCTCTTTTCAAGTCATGTTTGCCTAGTATTTTTCCCAATTTTTTTGATAAATTTTAAAATAAGTTAATATCGAAAAATGAAAAAATATCGATGGTAGGTAAAAACGGGGAACGGCATTGAATACCTCTTTTCAAGTCATGTTTGCCTAGTATTTTTCCCAATTTTTTTGATAAATTTTAAAATAAGTTAACATCAAAAAATAAAAAAATATCGATGGTAGGTAAAAACGGGGAACGGCATTGAATACCTCTTTTCAAGTCATGTTTGCCTAGTATTTTTCCCAATTTTTCCGATAAATTTTAAAATAAGTTAACATCAAAAAATAAAAAAATATCGATGGTAGGTAAAAACGGGGAACGGCATTGAATACCTCTTTTCAAGTCATGTTCGCCTAGTATTTCAATCATTTTTTCCGATAAATTTTAAAATAAGTTAACATCAAAAAATAAAAAAATATCGATGGTAGATAAAAACGGGGAACGGCAATGAATACCTCTTCTCAAGTCATGTTCGCCTAGTATTTTTCCCAATTTTTTCGATAAATTTTATTTTATTTTGGTAAAAAAAAAAATCGAATACCTCTTCATTCATTATATTTGCCTAATCAAAATTCAAAATTTTCTCGAAAAAAAAAAAAAAATTCGAATACTTCTTCAGTCTTTATATTTGCCTGTTAAAAAATAACTATTTTTCTGAAACTCAAAAATTCAAATCGTATCAGGATCATCGATTAAACGTGGAGGTCTTCTTAGTTTTAGAAGAATCTTCATTTTTAATCAGGAATATAGAATGAGCAAAGAGATATTCCTATATATTAAACATATTCCGAAAAATTTCTATTAATTATATTACAAATGCGGTCATGTGTACTTTTTATAATAGCAAAATTAATATTTTATTTAGATGTTAAAAATGGAACTTCAACGTGCTGAAGGTGAACTTGAAGATCGTTGTTGGTCACCACCAGTTGGTCTTCAACATTGGCTCCAATTAACTCATGAAATTGAAAATAAATCATACACTAAAAAGAAAATTTCAGCAGAAAAACAATTACAACAAGCACGTGAAGCAGTATGTTTTATAAAATTAATAAAACTCTTAATAACATATATCAACTAAATAAATAATAAATAAAAAAATAAATATTTTTCTTTACAGTGTGAAAAATTAAGAAAAAAAAGATCAAGTTTAGTTGGAGCATTCGTATCAACTCATGGAAAATCAATTGATGAAGTTGATAAAAGTATTGTTGAAGCAAGAACAGCATTAAATGAAGTTACAGCTGAATTACAAGAACGAGTATATCGTTGGAAACAAATTGAACTGCTGTGCGGTTTTAATATTATTAATAATAATGGTTTAAATTATCTTGAAACAATGTTGTATCGTGGCGCACCAAATGGCAGAAGTCTTGGCTTTAGAGGTAATTTTTTTTATAAATAATTATTATCACGTGTTAAATAAAATGTCCAGTAATCTTATAAATACTTGTTATTTGTTAATTTAGGACGTATGAGTAGTCAGGATGATCTAGACGATGAGGCAAATTCTGTTTATACACCTTCATCATCGACTGGTGCAGGTAAGATGGATATGGACAACCATGAGCAATCTGATTGACTGACATTTATGGTTGCTCAACTTATTACCGCGCAAATATAATTTTTTTTTTCGATTTTTTTGTTTCTGAATTTATATTGTTTATATTTTTGTTAAAAATTGAGAAAAAAAAATATTTTTTTTTCCCAATGCACATTGAATTTTATAAAGCATCAATTTTTATTTGAAACTTGTTTTTTTTTGTTTTTATTTTTTTTAATTTATATATTCTACATAAATTTTTTAGTTTAACAAATTATTATATTTATTTCATAAGATTTCTTGTTTTTTTTTTTTTGATTTTTTTGGTTTTATTATTATTTTAGTTTTAATGATTTTTTTGTTTAACCTGAATGCCTGAATGCAATTAAAAGGTAATGCGTTTAACAATTATTTGTATGTGTGTTCGTTTTTTCCCTGCAACAGTGAAAACGGCTGGACCGATATTGATGAAAGAAACATCAACTGATTCATCTTGATCAGGAAAGAAATATATACACTGAGTTTAAATAAAATTTAAGAAACAAATATTTAAAAAAAAAATTGTGAGAGATAATTTTTTTGTTGAATTAAATGTTATTGTTTAATGCGTTGAGGAGGGACCAATATTGCTTTAATTATTTCTTATAATAATGTAAATTATATCATTTATATTTAAAAAAAAAAAATGATAATAATTGCTATTATATTTTTAGCATGGAAGCATCGACTATTCACAGTATTTTAAAACTATATTGATTATTTAATCAAATGTCATGACACCAAGTCAGACCACAGGCATTTTTATTGTTATATTTTTATTAGTTATTAATATTATTATTGTTATTATGAAATACTTAAGATATAAGTGTATTTAAAAAAACAAACTGATTTGTTTTTTTTTGTTTCTTTTATTTTTATTATTTATTTATTTTTCTGTCTACAAAGTTAAGGAGATAAAAAAATAATAATAATGAATCTCAATTATGTGAGAAGTTCATGACAATGATTACTTAATAATTTGGCTTCCAATTTTATCTTTAAATAAGCAATTAATTTCCTCCAATTATACGGATATTTTTACTCATTTTTTTTTTATAATATTTAAATAGATATAATTACTATAATTAGTATATAATAATAAGAGGTTTTAAAATCTCAAAAATTGGCATTAACGTCATAATAAAAATATGTTAATTTTCTAAATTTTATATTCAGAATAATTAGCGTTAATGTGAATTAGTGCCTTTTTTTTTAAATATAAATTTATATATATATAAAAAGAAAAAATAGCAAAAATTTATGTGAATAAAATAAAGAATAATAAATGATCTTATCTAAAAGTAATTACACTGTAAATTTTTTACACAAATAAATGATACGATCAAAAAGTAAAAAAAAAACGTAGTTAACAAACAAAAAAAATAGAATAAAATAAAATTAATATTCTTACAAGTTTTAATAAACATTATATATTATATGTAAAGACAAAAACAAAAAATGGTTATATACAAATATAGATTTACAAATAAAGCAAAATAATTGTAAGAGACCAATTTTGATGATTTAATCTTTATAGAAGGCTACTGATTCCTGCAATTGAGGGGGGATAATTATGTAAGAAAAAAATTATATACAGATCAAGGTTTGCTAAGTTGCTTTAGAAATGCATGATTAACAAAAATTAAAATCACAATTTGCACGAAAAATTCATCAAAAAACAATAAAATAAAAATATAAAAAATAAATACATATAGCTTATAAAATATTATTAAAGGTAAATAATATAAATTTTTAAAATATAAAAATAATTTAATCATAAGAATAAAATTATTTTTTCAGGTGTATTGGAAAATTTAACATGGAAAGAATCATCATTACCACCTGATTCATCAAGTAGTGAAACTGGAAAAGACACACCACCAGAAGTACAATTTACACTTGGTGATGATGAGCTTGTTGCAACAACATCATCAACAACATTAGTATCTCCATCATCATCATCACAACTACAACTACAACAACAACAACCACCACCACAAACAACAACGACATCATCATCTGGAATAAACTTTAAACCATCAACAAAAGAAAAATCTGGAATGGTTAGATCATTCAGTCAAGATACAAGTGTGTCATTTGATGATCCAAGAATGACAAGTTCACTATCAAAAACATCATTGTCTGATAATTCATTGGACAATACTGAAAGAAGAAGAAGAAAGCATATTAAAGAATTACCAACAGTTATGTCAGTTGATGATGAAACACTATCAACTGATTCAAATTCAACAGCTGATAATGATGAATTAAAAAGACGACGAAGAAATATTTTCCCTGGTTTTAGAAAAAACAAAGGAAAATGATTTATTAAAATGATATAAGTATAATGATATAGGTATAATTTTATCAATTAAATTTTAGTTTTAATATATATATATATAAGTATATGGTTACCTTGATAGAAGCTTGATAAAAGTACTTGAAAAATAAGTAAATAAATAATGGTCATCAATATGTTTAATAAATTAACTGATTAATCATGTGATATGATATTCGATGATTTTTTTATTTAATATTTTATTTAATTACTCAAGCTTCTTTTGAAGTTTCTAATAAATTTATATGTATATTATTATTATTATTATTATGAAAATTAATCATCAATTGTAAATTTTAAAATGACAATATTTTACAAATCTAATGAGCTCCACTGATAGTTATTAATTTAGTTTAAATATTGTTGCAATGATTAATTTTTTTCTTGTACTTTTGATGAGTTATCATGCAATGATTATACCTCATTTTATTTATTTTTTTGTTTTCTTCCAAGTCATATCATAACACAATTAAGAATAAAAAAAATTATTTAAATAAATTGTGCGTGTGTTCGAGCATTTTTAATGACAAAAAAAAAATATAATATTTAATATTTTGAATTAAACATACATTTTATTTGTCAGTTAAAATATCAAAAAAATAATAATAATCAGGGAATTTATTACAAAGTAATGAATATTTTTCATATAAAATTTTTTACAATAATATATAAAAATTAAATGGAAATGATTAAGTAAAAATATTGAATCTCGCTCACAGTATATATTTAAAATTTATAAAAATATTGTAAATAAAATTTATTGTTATTGGGGGTAATATTATGGATGCACAATTTTTTAGTTTAATGAAAAATTGAAAAACAAAAAATTTAATTATTTATCGTCATTACTTACTTGAGGAATTTTCCTTTATTTATTTATTTATTTTTTGTGTTTGTGAACCAAGTAGGTCAATAATTATCTGTATCGAGTGCACTTCCTCATTATTACGCACAATGACAACACTTTAGTTAATTATTCCATAATGAGTCGAATAATATTTAATTTAATATTTATTAATTATTGTTACGAGTATTATAATAATTTAAAAAATAAAAAATGATTTGTCTTAATTTTCCAAGTACGAAACAAAAAAAAACATTAATTTATATTAATTATAACTAAAAGTATATTTAAAAAAAAAAATATGAAAGTTTCAACTCAGGTTCAAGTGTTTTCATTGTGCGTAAAATTTAAATAATAATTATTTATTTTACACATTTGATTCTTTATTGTTTAAATAAAAAAATATAATAAAGTTCAAATGAGTAAACAATATTAATTATTATGTAATAATATTTTTAAAATATATAAATAATAAATACGGGGCAATTTTATCAAATAAATAGACTTAATTATTTGATCGTTAAATCTAACTAATTATGATTAAAATTGTAATTAATTTAGAAAATATAAAATGTCTTCCTTTGTGTTTAAAATAAAAGAGGTTGGATAGATGAAATAATAATAAAAAATCAAAATAAAAGAAAAAGATGCCTTGACTTTGAAAAACAAAAAAAAAAAAAAAAATAACCAAAACTCAATAAATATATTTTTTATATTTTTTTATTATTTTTTTGATAACATTTAAATGTTTTAGATTTTTTTTTTTTTTTTTTGTTATTTAGAATTTTTTGAAGCTTTTTTTGGCTCCAGTTCCTTTAGTAACTTTGAGTACATTGAAACGTACTGTTTTACTAAGTGGTCTGCATTCACCAATTGTAACAACATCACCATTTTCAACATCTCTGAAGCATGGTGAAAGATGAACACTCATATTACGATGTCTCTTTTCAAAACGATTATATTTTCTAATATAGTGAAGGTAATCTCTACGTATAACAATGGTACGTTGCATTTTCATTTTTTGAACAACACCAGTTAAAATACGTCCACGAATTGAAACATTACCAGTGAATGGACATTTTTTGTCAATATAACCACCTTCTAAAGCCTACACCAATCATTATTAGTTAATAAATATAAAAATTTATCCAATAAAAACAAAAAATAATTACCTCACGTGGTGTCTTGAAACCAAGACCAACATTACGAGTATATCTTGGTGTTTTTAATGATTTTGAGCCAGTACCTCTTTTACGATTAAGAAATACTGTTGGTTGTTTTTGAAAAGCTCTTTCGGTCTATAAAAATAAATTAATTATCAAATTAAATACAAAAAAAAAAAAAACAAAATAGTTAATAATTTAAAAACGTGGTATGATTATTTATAGACGTCACAAAACACACAATAGGTTATAAAATTATCGTATTAAATTATCTCATGAACTTTATAAAAATAAAACAATCATTTATATTATTATTAAAAATTAAATAATAAATAACACTTTTATTAATAATAATTAATTATTTGTTTATAATCATACCTGATCGGCCATAATTAATGGTAATCCTCCAACAGTTTACGTATTTATTTATTTATAAATTTTATAAAAAAAGAAAGAAAATTGTGTGAAGCGATTGTGATGCTACCAGTGTCAATTGTGTGAAGTAATTTGTTTTATCCCCTAGATTTTCTAGTGTTTTAATTTCTTCAAGTTGGCTAACTTGTAAAATCGATAAACCAATCCGGTGAGAGAGAGTATGTGATATTAGAAGTGGCAAACTTCAGATAAATGGAGAGAAAAAAATAGAGAGAATGTGTTAAAAAAAAAATAAATAAAGAAAAAAGAAAAATAAAATCCAACATCACATTTTACTGTGTCTGTCTTTGCCAAGTCTTGTAAAAAAAAAAAAATACTACGCGACTATTAATTTTTGCAAATATTTGCAATAAATTAATAATTAAAGTTTTTTAATCAAATTAATTGCAAAATATATTATTGATTAATTTAATTTTTATATTTATTTATTATAAGTGAAGAGAAAATTGTCACAATAATAAGGTAAGCATTTGTCAACATATTCCAGGTGCAATTTTTATAATATACTATTAAAACCATTAACGCGCACTTCACTTTCATACACCCACGCCCGCTTCATTTTTTATTATTTGATTTATAAAAATAAATAATATGTAAATTAATAATTTAAATTTACAAAAGTAAATAGTATTTATAAAATATTAATAATATACCTATATATATTTTTTTTTAATTATAAATTTTATTGTCAAATTTATATTAGAGTTGTGAAATGATAAAAAAAACTCATCAGCCATTTTTATTGACTCTGATAAATTCAAAATTAATTTAAATTAAAATAAAAATATCGTTCGTAACTATTATTATTATTATTGATGCATAATTTTTTATTCATTTTGTTTTTATTATTGCATTGTAATAATCCTTCTACGCATTTAATATGTTCACGTGTCAATGAATACGCACTTGTCGAGACATAATAAATTTAAAAAAAAAATAAAAAAATAATCTTCAATCATATAATTATTATTATAAGTAATGTTAAAGATTTCTTGTATATCAGGTTATCAAATTGGGGTCAATTGAAGTTTTTTCAAAATGATCATATATAATATATAATACATTAATTTAATTTTTTTTATTTTTTAATAGGATAATTGGATTATGATCATAACAGAACATTGAAAAAATTATTTAAAGCTTTAAAAATAATAATAAAAAAACAACAAGATGCCACCAAAACAAAGAAAAATTGCAATAATGGGATACAGATCAGTTGGAAAATCATCATTAAGTATACAATTTGTTGAAGGACAATTTGTTGATTCATATGATCCAACAATTGAAAATAGTATGATTTAAATTATTACAATAAATGAATATTTAAATAAGGAAAAAAAAAAAACAAAACAATATCAATTGTTTATTAATTTACTAAATTATTTTATAGCATTTACAAAGAGTACACGTGTCAATAGTCAAGATTATGAAGTTAAACTTGTTGATACTGCTGGTCAAGATGAGTATTCAATATTTCCAACTCAATATTCAATGGATATTCATGGATATGTATTGGTATACAGTATAACAAGTGCAAAAAGTTTTGAAGTTGTACAAATTATTTATGATAAATTACTTGATTTTTGTGGAAAAGTACAGTAAGTTTGTTATCATCATCATTATTATGGTATTTTAATTTAATTTAATTATTAATAATAATAATATTATTTTATTAGTGTTCCAATTGTTTTGGTTGGCAACAAAACAGATTTATACGTTGACAGAATGGTTTCAACTGAACAAGGCAAACGTCTTGCTGATTCATGGCATTCAGCATTTTTAGAAACAAGTGCTAAACAAAATGAAGCAGTTGCTGATATATTTCATACATTATTAATGGAAATTGAAAAAGCTGATGGTAATGTGCAAGAAAAATCAAGCTGTATTGTTTCTTGAATTGTTATCAATAAGAGCACACACAACATTTAGAATAATGAAAAAGATTTTTTTTTTTTTTTTCCTTTTTTTCTAATGTAAACAATTCTATGTTAGTTCTATTGACGTGTTCTTTATAATTTTTTTATATAATTATATAAAAGAGAAAAATAAAATTACCGTAAAAATTATTCCATAATTTTTATTATTCAAATGGAAGTAATGGGTATATGGGATTACCACCAAGTTCAAATTCAATTAATATCGTATTGAATTAACATAAGTTTGGCATTTACTTTTGATTATTATAGATTTATAAAATAATTTTGTTTTCTTCTTGTATTTTTTTTTTTTTTTGTTAGCAAGTAATATTTTATGTTGATATATTATAACATTTAGTTTAGTTTTGTTTTGTTTTTTTTTTTTCGATTTATGTGCCTCTAATATCTTCTCATTTTCTCATATAGACACAAGTAAAATAAATATATAATATACTATCTGAAATGCAAAAAAAATATTAATTTTCAAACTTCAATGCAAATATATTTAAGTGTGTGCTACAATTTAATGTGCTTTTTAAGACTTTAAAAATTAATAATAAAAAAACTTAGACTTATAATCAAATGCACATTAAAAATGTACATAAAAATTATCAATTTGACATAGCAATAATAAATCTATGTAAAATTGTATAAAATAATCAACTTCATCCTGGATAAAAAAAAATAAAAATATTTAAATAATAATAATAATTAATAATAAATAATTATAATCTATATTATATATATTAAGATAATAAAAAATAAAATTAATTATTGAACATGAAAGGTACCATTTATTATTATTACACAGAAAAGGACACTTTTAATAAAACACAACTTGCAAATATTATTTTTTGTTTCTTATAATTGGACTTAAATAGTACTTTGAATTTTGTTTCTTTTTTTTTTTTTTTAATATTGTTTTCATTCTGATTTTCATAATTTAATTACCCTTAATTGCACATAAATAAAATTTAACCAAAAGGATTTATATTATATGAATTTTTAATATTTATAATCCTTGTGATTATATTTTGATATAACATTTTTGTGCTAAAAGTCTTGTATTTTTTTTGTTTTTAGTGATTGAAAAAATAAAAAATATGAGTCTTGAAATTTATTTTAATAAATACTATTATTTTTTACTCATGAAATTACAATTAGACAAGTAATCAATCTATTGAAAAAAAAAAAAAAATATATGTTTTTATAAATTATTTTGTTGATTTTTAATAACAGTCCATCAAGATTTCATATTTTGAATTTACCTTTCACTTAAAAATTGTAATACAAATTTTCTTTTTTTTCATCTTTTCTACGTATTTTAAGATTTACGAGGACGTATTCATGTCTTTCTACCTCAAAGCGCATAAATGTTTTTGTATTAATAATTGTTAATTTTTGTATTATTTATTGAACAATCTAAAATCCATTATGTTTAATTATTTTGTCTACCTAGCATATCTAACATATTAATTCAACCCTAGCCAAATGTGTAATTGCTCCAAAAAACTTTTAAAAAATTTCTAAATCATTTTTTTTTTTTCTAAATTGTTTAACTGTTATTGATTAGTTTTTTTTTTTTTTTTTGTTAAAAAGTAAATTTTTATTGTTCAAATAACTTGGAGCATATTAACAGCAAATCACTATTATCATTATTAATTTTTTAAATTTGTTTTTGTTTAAATAAACATTACACACACGCACACATACAAAACATGTGCACAAATTACAATTTCACGATACATTCCACAAATTACATATGACAAATTTATATAATTAAATATCAATCAAGTATATAATAATAAATATGACAATAATTTAAATAAGGTACAATTATTATTATTATTTTTTTTTGTGCACACTGATTGTTGTTATTGTGTAAAAAATAATAATACATTCACATAAATTGACAATTTTCTGTAAAATAATTTACCTTGTTTTTACATCAAATATTATATAGGTAAAATTAAATAGTAAAAAAAAAAAAAGACATTGCAACAAGGTGCGTTAAAGTATATAAAGATTTATCTTCTACTAACACAGCCCATTTAACGATATACATTATTCTTAATTGAAACTTGTTTTTTTTTTTTTTTATAAATAATTATACAAGAAATATAGAAGAACAATAAAGTAAATAATATTGAACTATTAACATATATATATTTTTACTTTTCTTTTAAGTTAAAATATAACACATAAAATTTATAAAGAAAAAAAATAATCAGTAAGATTTTGTTGTTTGCAACAAATTATTACCTACAAGTTTATTATTTTTTTTCAATAAATTTTATTAAAAGGTAATCAAGTGTCAAACTAGTAAAACAATACTGATTGCAGTATTTAAAAAAAAAAAAATTATATCAATTGTTTCTTAAAATTTTAATAATTATGGAAGCTAAGAAATAATTTATAAGAATATTATTTTTAAAAGGCCTTTTAGCTGCTCTTTTTTTATTTTTTTTTTTTTTGAGTAATAAAATGTGAAAAAAAATATTATCAGTGAATATAAATATATATATATAAATAATTATCTTTATGAAAATTGTAAAATTTAATGATTGTCAAAAGAAAAAATAAGGAAAAAAAAATAAATAAACTAGACTGGCAATTATAACGTGCCCTGTTATTGTTATAATTACACTTGAGGGCACGAAATATAATAATTAAAAAAAAATATATCAATCAATAAAAATTGTAGAGTTTAAATTTTCTTAACTATTGATAAAATAATTAATATTGATAAGTTTTTGATAAAATAGTTTATATATTTATTTATATATAATATATATATATTTTTTTTTGTTATTTTATATTTTTTATTTGCCTTCAGAAAAACTAGAAAAATACTAATATAGATATAAAACTAATTCAACACCAATGAGTTATGAAGCACATATCTAAAGGCTGCTATTCATAAACTACAATTATTTATTTATTTTTTATTAATTTTACTATCATTTCTACCTGGATAATTCTATCACTTTAGGCAAACTGTAGAAGACGACGATAATTATTTATTTACTTTTTTTAATTATTGTTAATTTAATCGTCAATGTAAGCTGTTCGATATGCACTTTAATGTTGCAATATTATTAATATCTATAAATTTATTTATTTATTATTATTATTTGTAGTTTTTGTGGAAATAGTAAGAAGAAGCAAGCATTTTATTTTATAAAACTTATATTAGTTTAATTATTTATTGCACGTTTGATCGAGCGTCTCTTATTTTATTTTATTTTTTATTATTTAAAATAATTAATTAAACATTTAGATACTGAGGTTTTTAAATATCCTCAATCAAATTTTTACGACATGAATTTTATTATTGAATATATAATTTAAAATATTAACTATTGAAAATTGTTATTAATAATATTTTTAAAAAAATTGTTTTTTAATTATTTATTATAATAACGTTGTCGTTGTACAAAGTTTCAATGGTCCACGAAACGAGTATATATTTTATTACTATACTTACTCATTAACTTTCGCGTTCATTTGCATTTTTTTTTCTTTAAATTTTTTATATAAGTTTATTTGTAATTATTTTCAATTTTTGTTGAGCGTCTTTTCGAAATTTTATAACAATTATTTATCACCTATTTTGTCATAATAATATTTTTTTTTTTTTTATTTTGTAATTAAATTTTTCATATTATTTAAACTCTGAAAGCAGTGTAACAAGATTGTCTAATGTTATTCGGCTCTTTTTTTTTTTTTTTATTAAATAAATTATTGAAAAATAAATGATAAATAGATAATTAAAAATAATTGTGCAAATGAAAAGAATTAATTAAAAATAAATGGATTTGAGAGTGTATTTAATCCCTGAGAAAAACTCATGTGTATAAATTTAATATTAAATTTATAAAAAAATCAAGAGTGGTGCTTGTCGGTACCATTTGATTGAGGAGCTGCGACTGATATTTATTTAATTAATAAAATTGAAATTAAATAAAAAAAACCTATCAAACATCTAAACACTAATAATAAACTCTCACCTAACGTTTCTATTTTTTAAGATAATAATTAACGATTTTCTAAAAATTCTTACAACTATTAACTATTTGTTTTTTTTATTTGATAATGCACATAAACCATTTTTTTTTTGTTTTTTTTTTTTTTTATTTTTTCTTATTTTTTTGTTATTATTTTTTGTTTAGAGACGCTCTTTCATTCGAATTGACATTAACACATCGAACCATTATCCAAAATCAATGGTTTTTTTTAAATTTTAATATAAGGATTTATAATTTTATTGGAAATTTGGTTCGTTGTGGTTCTGAACTTGCCAATTATGTTGGTCAGTTCAATTTATAAATCAGAATAATAATAATTGATCAGAGATTTCGAACAAAAGTTCTTTTTTAATATATAATATAAATAAAATTTAAGAAAAAGAAAAAAAATCATTTTTTTTTTTTTTTTTTTTTAAATTTGAGTCAATATATGACTCATACGGGAATCAAAATTAAATCGTCGATATCCCGTAAAAATTGACAGTATGTACAGTTTAAATTGATTAGTTATTTTTGTATTACAATAATAATTTTTAATTTTTCTAATTTAAAATCCAGTAAATTATTTTTTATAGTACGAATATTTTTAGATTTTTTAATTACCCGGAGGTCCAGCATTTTAAGATTCAGTCAGTCTGAGTAATTATATCAAAAATCTTTATACCACTCAGTCATTATGTTTCATATCATTATGTTTGTTACTATTATTAATATTTTTAATTGTTTTTTTTTTTTTTTTTTCTATTTCGATTACTTTTGTTTTTGCATTATGCAAAAGCGGACGTTAACAATTCATATAATGCATAGATAATATTATTAATTAACATTTAATTAATTTAATGAGCTAAAGACGATACCCAATTGGGTGACAGGACGTAATCCTTAAACAACGATTAATTTTTAAATACTTTCTATCAATTTTCTATTCTGTTTTATTTTTTTTTTTACTAAATTGTTTATTTTCATTTTCTTTTTTTTTTATTATTCAAATTGAATGCAATTAATTTATCAATCAACTAATTTAGCAGTATCTGATATGCACGCAATAATTTCTTTTTTTTTTTTTTTTATTATGAAATTTTAAATATTAATCTCCACGACTTAAGCAAATATATATTTCGTTATTTAAATCTCAGCGCATTTCTATATCTCATATTTATTTCTATATGCAATCTATTATTTCAATTGTTAGCAAACAATTATTTATATATTTAATAGTTTTTTTTTTTTTTTATATTTTTATTAAACCAGACTTGTTATTTTCACATTGAGCCATCTATTTAATTAACAACTACCATGGAAGCTTATAAAAAAATGCCACCATTATATATATATTTTGAATTTACTTTAATTTATTAAATTTATTATTAATATGAATTTAAAGTTAAAAAAATAAACAAAATAAAGCAACTATTTTTAAAAATGAAAATTGAATTTACATTATTATTTTTTAAATTTGTTATTAAAAATTTTAAACTGATCGAATGGCTTTTAGTCAATAAAATTGCATTATTATTAATAAATTTATTTAATTATTTTAGTTTATCATAATTTATAAAAAAAAAAAAAAAAATATAAATAAATTGTAAAATGAAAAAAATAAAAATAAACTTGATTATAGGCTTATTTATAAATTCCATTTGGCAAATTAATAATTTTAAATTTATTTTAAAAAAATAAATAAATATAAAGCCATTCGATTCAGATGTTGGATACTTGGTCAATGAGCAAATTAATGCATCTGTTATAATATCTATTTAGTGCCATTAACAAATTGTAGAAAATGAATATCGTTGAATAAATAATATCAACGACAAAATCCTAATAATTATAACTATAATCTAACGGACAGTAGATATTTTAGATATTCATGTTTCAAGATATGCTGGCTAATCGCGCGAGCATAATTATTGGTCATCCTTATTTATATAATATAGGTATATAAATATTTATTTTATTCCCTTTTCTATTTAATAACTTCAAAAATCGTCATCTATATAACACTGTTCTAAATGGCTATCATTATCATAATTGATTATTTTTTTTTTCTCTATTTCACAATTAACAATTATTTTCTATTCAATAATGCAACGTGTTTTTTTTATTATTTAAAAATTATTTTTTCTAATATTAGTGGTAATATAATATCACATGCAATTTAAATTAGGATTGTCAGACACGTATTTACTAAAATAGAGTCTTACTACTACCAGCACTATAGTTTAGTATTAATCGTGACCCTGCTAAATAATTTTGTGTAAAACTATTATTCAATTGAAATATATTGTGTTTTAATTATTATTATCAAAAGCACAAGCAAAATTTGTTATTTATTTTATTTATTAATTTAAATTTTATCACGTGAAATGCTCAATAGGTTTATGGTCCTTGACTATCGCAATTCAAATATTAAGTACGATTTATATTTTTTTTTAATCTTGTGACAACAATTGGAATTTAAAAAAAAAAGTTTTATTTATTTATTTAGCTTGTTATTATTATCACAGTTATAATAAATTTATATTTTTTTAATGAAAATTAAATGATGATAAAATTTTATATCTAAGAGATGCAAGTTTTATTAGGCAAGTTTTTTTTAAAAATGAAAGATGAAAAAATGATTTAAAAAAAAAAAAAAAATGTACGTGCTTCAATATATTTATATGTATTATTTACTTTTAAAATGGGATGCAAATATTATTAATTTATAAAAAATTTTAATCAAGCAATTATGTAGCAAGGCCATGAAAATTACGGTAAAAAATCTATGCAAAAATTTTAAAGTTATATCAAATCCTTTTTTTGTTAATTAGAGATTACATAAGTATAAATTGTTATTTTATTTTGAGAATAAAATGTCAATTTAAATTAGTACAAATATGAATTATTAAATGTTGTAGTAGTAGTAGTAGTAGTTTCATTCTATTGACTTAGGTCACACATTAATATAGAAAACTTTCAAACAATGTCACTCGATGAAACTTTTTTTTTTAACTAAATTTTTGATGTTTATTTTTTGTTAAATCGTGTGATTATTATTTCTATTATATAACTATGTATTTTTTTATATTCACGATGATGAATCTATGATAGCTCGCGCGAGATAGCAATACATTATACAATATATATACGAAATTTTAATAATATTGTAAATGTAAAGACAGTACGACGGATAATTTACTAAAATTTATCGAACATCAAATAATTTGAATGAACGAACAGGTTATTATATATTAATATTTTTTTTTTTAAATATCCTCCATTGACATATAGACAATAATTATGTCAAAAATGTCATTATTATTATTATTTTGTTGTATTTCAAGTTCATTATTATCTTTGTTAATTTTGTTTTGTCTTAAAATTAACTATAATTGAGACACCTTTTGGGTAACACACTTGAGGAAGGCCACATAGAACTATCCTAAAATAAAATTCTTTTACCTAGCACTTTCAAAGGGAAGACTAGGAGGAATTTTACGTTTTATATTATTATTTTCTTTTTACTTAAAAAGTGAGCATTTGTTTCCTTTTTTTTTCGTTTAATTATTATTATTATTGCCTACACCTGTTGAAACGACTTGAAAATTTTTATTAATAAGTATTTAACTCTTCAAAAAGTCTTTAAACTTGTGTTAAAGAAAATGAAGAGAATTAACAATTTATTATTATCAAAAAACTGCTCTATTATATTTTTTGAATAAAAAAAAAAAGCTTTTTTGATATTTTAATTGTTATTCATATTATTATTATGGAGTAGGCGTTATTTGCGGATAAAAATGGCTGTTATTATTAAAATTTCTACTTGTTTATTTTATATTTTGGGATGATAATATTATAGTTTTGTTATATTGCTCACATATATTAATGTGAGACTCAATTTATAGCACCAAGATTGAATAAAAAATGCATTCAAGCAGTTTTCAATAATTAAAATAAAAATTTATGTTAATAAATGAAGAATAAAAAAAAAAAAAAAATGATATATGTTCCCATTTATACGGACGCAATTAAGAATAAATAGTTTTTAATATTAAATTTTCGTAGCATAAAATTGAGCTGACCTTTAAATATTTAGGGCAATATTGTTAGGTACTACTTGTAAAATTATCGATCTCACCAACAGTTGGCTGTATTGTTTCATTTTCATCATCATCTTTGACGATTGGCAAAATTGGATCCACTTGTTCTTCAATTATTTTTTTTTCAATTGTTGGATCATGTAATAGTGTTGCTTGCATTGCATTGAACATGGCATTTCTTGCTTGACGTGATGCTTTTGTTAATTTATAAATACTATTGGCAAGTGCTAGAATGTCTGATTGAAAAAAAAAGAAAAAGAAAAAATGATTATTAAATTAAATTAAATATTAACAAGTGATTCACAAGTTTTTTTTATTTTTTATTTTTTACCTTTATCATCATGAATTGGACTGCAATGAGGATTTTCTTTTTGTCGTTTTGTTGCATGAGTTATTTCTTTTTTTCTGCATTCTTGAACAAATTTAATAGTTTCAAGCCAATATTCCATTGCTTTATGAATACGTTCATTCATACTAGCACTTCGTAATTGTTCCATTTTAGCAATAAGTGTTATAACTTTAGCATGTTCACGTAAATGATCAATAATAAGTCTATCAGCACGTGATGGATTACCTTGTAATCTTGGTACTGGTATATTATTTGCACTTGTAACTCTTTTACCTGGAAAATGTGCAGCAAGACCAGCTTCACATTTTTTACGTTCTTTTTCAAGATGTTTAAATTGTTCAAATGTTTTTTCAAGACGTAAATGTAATACAGATGATGGTCCAGTACGTTTAGCTATTCTAACACCATTTCTAAGACCAATATTACTTGATAAAACAGACATTGTATGTAATGATGATATTGGAACTGGAATAATTGGTAAATTATTTGGAAAAACAGTTGGTCGATTTGTTTGCATTAATCTTGAATTAAATAATACATCTGGTACTGTTATATTAAATTGTTGTTGTTGTTGTTGTTGTTGTTGTTGTTGTTGCTGTTGTTGTTGTCTTTGTTTAATAATTAAATGATTAAAAATACTATTATCAACTGATGCATGTGAAACTTGATTTGGAAATGATACAACTTTTTTAGCCAAATCAAATGGATCAATTGTATATCCATTATTTGAATGTACTGAACCATGTTTCATTCCATTTTGATAAGCATTTAGTAATGCATTTTGTTGAATAAGTTTTATATTATCAGAATTATTTGAGGTGAAACGTTGATATGTACTTTCAGTTGTTGATTGATTATTATTATATTTTCTTTGTTGATTTGTTGATGCATGTTGAGAAATTAATGCACGTGGTACTTTTGATGTTATTTTATTTGTATCATTTTGTTGTTGTTGTTGTTGCTGCTGCTGTTGTTGTATTTGCTGATTTAATTGTGAATTCAACATTTTTGGTGTTACTGGTTCAGCCATTGGATAATCATTGATAAATCTATTCATCAAACATTTAAAATTTTGATCAATTGGTTTTTCAATTATATATTGTTGCTGCTGCTGCTGTTGTTGTTGTTGTTGTTGTTGATGTTGTTCTTGTTGTAAATATTTTGATTGATTATTATCATGTCTTGCAATATTTTTTATATTAAGACAATCATAATGATCATCAAAATTATTATGTTGATAATTATTATGTTGATAATGCATTGATTGTTGTGTTTCAACTGGTGAAAAATGTTGAAGTGGTGAATTTGATAATATACCAGAATCAGCACTTTGATCAGTCATTGCTGAACCTGGACGATGATAATTTGATATATTATTTGATGAATTATAAGAATCATGAATATTAATAACTGGTGTTGATCGATAATTTGATGATAATATTTTTTGTCCAATATTATTTGTATTATTTAATAATTCATTTTTTCCAATAATATTAAAATTTAAATCACTTGTTGATGATGTTTGTTGTTGATAATTACCAAAAATATCATTTGTATATTTTGATGATTGATTATGATTATTATTATTATCAGACCAATTAAAAATATTTGTTGATGAAGATTTCAATGATGTAGTTGTTGTGAGTAGGCCATTTTGATGAGTTCCATTATAATTTGTGTTGTTATTTATATTATTTGAATAATAATTATCAATTTGTTCTTCATTTGTTATATTATTATTTAAATTAGTATAACTATTTATATTTTTATCAAGTTGAATTGAATCATTGACACTCATGGCATTTATTCCACCACACATATTAATAAATTCTCTTTGATTTTCAATTTCATTTAATTTTGAATAACAATATTGTTGTTCATTATTAATATAATTTTGATAATCACCATATTTATTATTATCATTGTGATACATTTTATTACCATTGTTGTAATGATTATCATATAAATCCTCATTTATTATTGGTTCATCATCAAGTATTTTAGCAACAAGATCATTTATCATTGTTGTATTGAGATCCACACTGTCATCGTCATCCTATAATCATTTTTAAAATAACAACAATTATTATTATTATTATCTTATGAAATAAAGGCAAAAAAGAAATACAATATAATATAAATTATAATTATCTTACATTATGATATGAATTTCTGCTTCTTATATCATAACCACGTATATCATAATCCCTGCATCTGTTGTCAGTGATACAGTTATTTCCTGGTGCCTCAAACATGTCGATGCCACTCTCAACCTGTAATTATTATTTTCAAATAAAAATCAAAATATATATATATTTTATGGGTGGAGTACAAGTGGTGAATAACAACATTGAAATAAATATTTTAAACGTAGTAAAAAAAAAAAAAAAAAAAAGATAATATATATATATATATTTCCTCAAAATGAGGTCATTTTCATGATGGAAAAATCAATTATGTTGAAAGTATGCCAATGATTCCAGTTTATTTGACAGTTAATATTCACAATTTCTAGTTGCCAAGTATAATTTAGTCACAATAACACATTAATTGTCAGTTTGAAAATAATAAAGTCTATCACACAAGAAGACCCAGCCAAATTTGACAATTAACATATAGAAAAAAAAAATAAAAATATATATTCAAGTAAAACAATAAAATAAATTATCCCAACTTTAATTTTAATTAATTTCTATTGTTGTTTTTTGTTTTATCAGTTGATGAATATTATTTTTATGTACATTGTTGTTGATAATAAATATATGATAAATATCACCTTTGATAGAGCCATTTATCAGGGATCACCTACACCGCCTGCCATTACCAGTTTCACTCATTCATTCTCATTGACTCTGCGACTATTTTGTAAACTCAAGTGCGCTTGTCCTCTTTCTCCTCTTTCAAATTTCCCCTTGCAAAAATTTAACCCTACCACTCTTATATGAACTCATTTACTTACACACAAAGTGCATTTAAATATATTTATCATCTTTTATATATAACAAGACATTTGATGCTACATCATGATTATGTATTATTTTTTTAATTCGAAAACAATCATAACTATTGTCATCAAAACAAATATTGAGATTTTACAAAAATTATAATTGGGATTAAATTGATAATAAAGTTAAATAATAAATAAATTAAACAATAAATTTAATTTTGATACAAAGAAATAATTTTATCTTGAAATTTTTTTCATTTAAATCAAAAGAAAAAAAAAATAAATAATAAAATTGAAATAATAGATGAATAAAATTAGTTGGAAAAAATATATTTTATCTTTTTTTAATTACAAAGAAAAGGATTATATATTAAAAAAAAAATAATATTTTCTTTTTTTTTTCTCAGTATTGAATAAATATGGGCAAAAAAAAAAAATTCAGTGCATAAAAAACAAACAAATTCTGAGAAAAAAAGTCCCCCTCAATATTGCTCTACATTATTCTCCGAATTTTTCTTTTTTTTTTTTCAAATTTCTCAGAAACGGAGCAACGGTTAGAGTTTCTGAGAAATGCTCAATTTTGTTCTTGTTTTTTTCGTGTAGTTTTAATAATTTTCATCAACAATGACAATAATTAATGTTGATTTTTAATTTACATTATAATATTTATAAAAATATTAATTATAGGTACAATTAAAATATAAAAATATTAAATGAACTTACGCTTAATTGTCGTTTCATCATATTTTGGCTTCCAATTGGATCAATCTGGAACCGATATACTGGCACTTCCATTTTTTTTTAATTATTATTATATAATTTTATTGATAATAATTAATATAAATGTTAACACTTTTGCGTTGTGAAATAGAAAAAAAAAAAAAAACTAATAAATATATTTGTAACAATATAATGATTTGAAACAAAAAAATGTCAATTGACGAGAGATAAAAAAATTAATAGGACCTTCTTGTTCAAGAGACCGGCTGAAACAGTGAAGTATTCAAGATCGGCGGACTCAAATTACCAAAAAAAAAAAAAGACATTCGCAACAACAACGCCCTCTTTATTATTCTATAATTTGGCGGGAAAATTTGAATGCATAAAAATTTATTTATTATCAAATTATAAGTTTAACTTGGAATAAACAATAACTAATTAATTAAATAAAACAATTATTATTATTATTATTGTTTAAAATAAAAATAAAGGCATTTTATTTTGAGGCACATATACTAAACAAATAATTATTTTAACTTAATAAATATAAATAAAAAAAAGTTTTGTTTTATATTTTTTTTTTGTGTAACTTTAATTAAATAAATTTAATAAAACCGATGCAAACTTTATTACAGATTATAGCAAGTGTTTTTTTCTTTTCATATTATCATTTGATTTATTTATTTTATTCATTTGATTCATTAATTTCAATGATTGTTTTATATTTTAAATTTTTAAATTTTTAAATTGTTAAAATAAAAATTAACAATATTTATTTGATTCTTTTTTTTTTTTCTATATATCTATGTGAATATATTTACACAGTAAAAATATTTTGAATTAAAAAACAAAAAAACAATAATAAAAAAAAAACATTGTTTTACTATACTTGTTTGGTATTTTTAAAATTAAATAATAATATCAAGATGATAGTTGATTTAAATAATTAACAATAAAAATTTATCTGTCAATGTATGATGCTGTGTGGTGTGAAGCATAAGACGTATAAAATAGTAAATAGGCACTCGTATTTTGTGATTTAACTTCATTTTTTTGTATTTCAGTAACTGTTTGATCATCAAATTTGTACCATCTAAAATGAAATAATAAAAATATAAATTAATAAATATAATACATATTTATTATTCTAAATATATATATAATAATATAATATTATAAATAAAACATACTTATCAAGTTGTGAATTTTTACAGTATGCTGTGTAATGTCCACCATCCATACTACCATAATGATTTGATAAACCATACAAATTATAAGTATAACTATTTGTATGATTAAATTTATTATCATCATCATATACAAGAAAATTTTCTAAATTAAAATTATCAACTGGAAATGTGACATATGTATTTTTTTTTTCAAGTTTCATAGTTGTACCAGCAAAACGATTTAAATGTACAATAAGTATTGGTGGTAATTTAACAAAATCAAATTTTTTTGTTGCATCACGATTTGTTTTACAATTTGGACATGTCCATCCTTGTACTTCTTGAGCACGTAAAAAACGTTCAATGCAATCCTAAATATAAATTATAATATAGATATTATATAAATTATAAAATATGTAAATAAATAAAATAAAATAAATAATTAAACTTACATCAAGAGTACAACGATTTGAGTCTGGTAGTGATATTGATAAACTTGAAAATGTTTCATATGTTATACTTTTTTTATGACATATTTGACATTGAATTGTTGATCTAAATTGTCCAATAAATAATTTTGATATTATTGAATATTGTCCTTTTAATTCTTTATCCCATGCTTTTTCAGCTGGTGTTATTTTATTATTTTCAATTTTTAATTTTTCATCCTGTATAAAATAATTCATTATGTTATTATATTATTTTTTTTATTTTCAAATAAAAATTAATAATAAAAAATAATTAACATACTTTTTTAAGATCATTATGCATCCATTCTAAAAAAAATGTTAAAAATTCATGTGAATCTTGTTGTTCATGACTGTGAAATTGTTGTCTAAATTGGCCAATAGTATCCTTTTATAAACATTAAAAAAATATATATGTAAATATAAAAATAAATAATAATAATACAGTATGATAATAATTTATTTATAGAAAATGATAGTAAACAACCTTGAGATCTCTTGGTGCAATACTTCTATATTGTCCCCGCCATAGTGCCCTTATCACTTGTGCAAATTCCTCAGCAATACGACCTTGTGTCTCATTGTCATTTCCAGTATTTAGGTCCTCCTGATATCCACCATTATTTAAATATTTTGTAAGATATGTTGTATTACTCAAACATTGAATAATACTATTCATATAACATGAATTTCCCAAATTTTTTAAACCTGTTATTCCAGGATTCTATAAATTAATAATTAAAAAAAAATATTAATAAACAATTTAACATTTTTACATAATTAAATATTAAAATTATATATATTTAATTTTTAAAAAAAATCCAACAATTAATTAAGCACCTTTTTAAAATAACTCGTTATATAAAATGGCACAATTTTATGACGAAAATAAATCATATCAAAACGTTTATTTCGCATTATAAAGAAAATTGGAAAAAAAAAAATATGTAATTAATATTATTTAATTATTATAAATTAAAGAAGACAAAAAATTATAAAATAATTAACAGTGAAAACCTGATGCTATGTTGGTTGACGTTGTGTTTCTGCATAAAAATAAATTATTTTATCATTTAAATTATTATATTTTTTTTCAATTAATATATACACAATTTTTTTATCCATATTGACAATAAATAAAGAAACTAATTAATTAAAAAATAATAATTTAATTTTTTTTTTAAATAAATAATAATTATATTTAACCGAGTAGTTTATTTTAAATAATAATTTTAGATAAATGAGCAGATATTTGGCTTGCCAATGTACATCAAAACTACTGACTGATTCGACTGGATAAAATTGGATTTAAGAAGCCATAATAAATTTAACTTATATTTTTGTATACACGTGCTTTGTCTTATGCCTTTAATATGTATTGCAGATAATTTTTTATACCACCTGCGTTGTACAAAAACCACTTTTGATAAAAAAAAAAAAAATATCATAAAACTATTATCACAAAAAAATAAAAATAAAAGATAAAGTAAAACTACAATGTAGACAATAGAAAAACTATTAAAGTTTTTTTATGTATTTTAAAATGATAAAATTACTTTAATTTTATTTTATTTTTTTTAATTGAAAAAAATATATAATAATTATAAGAAAAAAAATAATAAAAAAAAACAAGGTGAAAATTTTATGACAAGACTCGATAATTTTTTAAAATTATGATTTACTGGAAAAAAAATCGAAGGCTTAATTTATATGCTCTTGTTATCTGTATATTGCAAATTTCTAATCCTTGTTTTTTTTTTTTTTTTTTTTCGTTTATTTGTTCCGCGTAATTTTTAAACAAAAAACATATATATTATTTTAAAATATAAATAAATTAAAAAAAAAAAATTAAGAAGACCTTGTAGATAAAAAATAAATATTTTTAATATAAATAAAAAAATTCCAAAGTTAAATTTTTATTGAGTACCATCTGGAAGTTAATCAGTACGAATCTTTGATTGATGTTTCATTAGTAATGAAATATATTTTAAATAAAATCTGATAATTTAATTAATCATTTTTATTTTCATTTTTTTTTTAATCTTTTTATCTAGCACATGTTATAACTCTTGACAAATTATACTTACACAATTACATTTAACGTTGAAAAGTTTAATTTGTACCATATTAATTTGAGATTATATATAAAGAAAAAAAAAAAATTAAAACAATCACACTATCAAGATAATTTGATTGAAACATTTATCATAAATATTTTTAATTTAAATATTATTTAAAATTGTAATATTATAAATAACTCAATTGTGTGTACAAACAAACAAATAATTAAATAAAAAAAAAAAAAGAAAAATGACGTGTAAGTCTGTCGAGAACAGACAAACGACTGACACGTGATAAAAAAAAAAACTTATCTCATATAAAATATATAGCGTCACGCGATTATTATTATCAAGCCATCTCTGATTACTGATAAAATTTTATAATTTTAACGAGAAAATAAAAAAAATATAAAGATGAAAAATTACAGAAAAAATAATACATATAAGTATATATAAAAAAACAGATGTACACAAGCCTAGACTAAATACAATTGTACAGCAGCTGTGTGTATACTTGAAACAAGGCTAAAATAATTTTAATAACATCAAGGATAAAAATGAAAAATAAAATTAAAGTTGAATCAACAAGTTTGTCTATGAAATTGATGTTATCAAATTGGAGGAAATATTAATTTTATATATTTTATTTTTAAGTAAGATATTTTTGATAAAAATATTTAAAAAATTTTGTACTTTTTTTTTTTTTTCTTAATTTTTTAAAAATGATTATTTTGTCATTTTTTTTATTTTTTTATATTCAGTAAACGTGACTGAATCGTTTATCCTTTAATATAATTAACTGCTATGTCATGTTAAAATAAAAAATAATAAAAAAATATTAAGTCTTGCTTGTTTTGTTTCCGGTAACTATGAAATGTCGATTAATGATTTTATTTATTATTAAAAAAAAAAAAAAAAAAAAAACAGGGAGATATAATTTGTTATTGTTTGAAATAAATGATTATAACAACTTGGGGAAACTATTGTTATTACTATTATAACGGAAATATAATGATAAAATCATTAATTCATTGTTGTTGTTTTTTTCAAAGTCGATGCTCGATTATAATACGGGTGATTGATCTATTTTTTTTTTTTTCTCAATAAAGAGAGAATGATTATATTTATTTGTATGAATTATTTAATCGATTAGATTTTTATTTATGTGACAAATTTAATAAAATAACTTACCACATTACGATATACTGGATCCATATTGATTGTTCGATCTTTCCATGGTGATCTTCGAATATTATTTGTTTCATTTAGAGATGGAGGTGGTTTTGTTGATCTATCAATTGTCGGTATTTTTCGTATGGATTCTGTCTGAAAAATTTTAATATTTATTAAATATTATTATTATTATTTTGTTAATTATTAAGTTAAAATTATTTTAAAAAATATAATATAATGTATCAGTCGAAAAAATCGTAATTTTATTAAGAAAGTAGTTTAGTCAAAGAGCCAAATAAAAAATAATAGTTTTTAAAATATATTATTTTTTTCTTACTCACCAGACTAAAATACTTTCATAATAAAAAAATGCAAAATCGATAGTTACGTTGTATCGTCTCGTTCGCCTCATTCTTTTTACCTTTGCAAGGTTCGGACTTGATAATGAACGTTTTAATCCAGAATTTGTTGAGCCATCTAATTTAAGTGGTTCCATGTGTATTTGATGATTATTATTTAATTGTAAATTGACATATTTTTGTTTTGAATTTTCAGCTTTTATAAATTTTCTAAATAAAATAAATAATTTTATATTATATAAATTATATTTATTAAATTATAAATTAATATTAATTACTTACTGTTTATTTTGTTCACGATCTTTCATTGCCATTTGTAAAGCTAACTCTGAAGAATTTATATTTAATGATAGACTATCAATCATCTTTGCATCACCTTTTGATATAGTTTTATTAAGTTTATGTAATTCTTCAAGTTTATTTTGAAGTAATATTTTATCTTTCAACTGTAAATAAATAAATAAATATATAAATAATTTAATTGATTAAAATTTAATAATAATATATAAAATTAATTATATTATTAATTACAATATTATCAATTGTTTCTTGAACAGCAATTATTTGTGGTCTCAATGATTCAGCATCATCATCATATGGATGACGTTCATTTGTTGTTAAACAACTGTATAATTTATCTTCAAGATTACAAATTTGATTTTCAAGTTTTTGATGTTTTTTTGTAAATTCTAAAAGTTCTTCCATTGTTTTTATTAAACTTATTCCATATTCACGATCAATTATTGTTACAGGTTTAATACTACGATCAGGAATAATTGGTATTGTTTTATCTGAATTTTTAATAACAACTTTTGTCATTTCTTGTGATAATTTATGAACTCCAATTGAATTATCATTATCTAATTTTATAATATTTTTATAGTCATTTGATTCATCTGACATGAAATTGTCATAAATATTTGTTGATTTTTTTTTTATTTCATTATTACTATTATTATTATTTGTAATTGTTTTTGATTTATCAATGTCTATCATCCATTCTGGATATGATGTACCATCTAATATTTCTTCAGAAAAATGATTAATTTCATTGTTTGGTGCTGATACATTAGGATTTGTTAAAATCATTGGAAATGTTAATAATAATTCACTATAACCACCATTAAGTATTAATATATTTGCTGGTATTTCTTGATCCCAATTTTCTAATATATTTTTCATAATTGATATTTTTTTATCTTTTGTTATGTTATCTTTATTTGTTGACCAATCTAATAATATTAATTTATCAGTCCATTTTTTACTACGTTTTAAAAACAATTCATAATGATCGTGATTATCACTTCGAAGAATTATTTCAAATTTTGATGGTATCATACCTTGTTTTATATAATTTTCATCAATATTAATAGCCCTTGGAGATAAAATTTTTGATGTATTAAAATCATCTTTTGGTCTAACATCAATGATGAGATATTTTAATCCAGTATCTTTGATAATTTTATAAAATTCATTACACATAATAAAACCATCTGTTTTATCAATAATTGGTTCATCAGTTGGTGTTTCAGGTAAATTAAGTATTTCATTATCATCAGTATTACCATTATTAATTAATTTTTCATTATTTAATGATGAATTTACAGTATTTTTCCTATTTATACAATCAACAATATATTCTAATGATGATATAGCATCTTTGAGTAACTGTAAATAATATTAATAATTAATTGGTATAAATATATCTAGATTTAATAATTAATAATTATATAAATATACAATATTAAAACTTACTGTACGACTTGGTAATTTATATTTATTTGGAGCTAATTTGTACTCTTTGTGATTATATATAAAATTATATGTATTAACAAATCTTGTTAATAAAATATATGCATTAGAATAATCTTTTGTATCTTTATAAAGTAAACCTTTTTTAAACATTTGATCCATTCGTGGTAACAAATCATTTATTTTTTTATTTTTAAAAAGAATTTCTGCTTTTTTATTTAATTCTTCAATTTCTGGTGAATCACTTGGCATCTTGAATAATTTATTATAAGTATTTTACAATTGATGATTACGTATCTATTGAAAAAAATTTATATTTTTAATTATAAATAAATTATTTATTATGAGTCAATGTAATTTAAGATTATCATTGAGTTAGATTAAATTAAAAACCATACCTTAAAATTGTAATGATGAGTAAAAATAAATAAATTTTTTAATATTTTTAAGCCGGCAAAATTTCTAGAAGTTATTAAGGAATGTATTGAAATTTTATTTATGTGTCAAATAATCCAACTTGATCAGCTGTCACCATCATTGTCATCAGAAAAATAATTTAACCAGGTTCAACCATTACATATTTATTCAACGTCGATGACAGCCATTATCATTTTACTATGATTATTATTATTATATTTTTTATCTATTTTATTTTTTTTTTTTATTTTTGAGAATTATTAAGTAGTGACACATATTGATATTTAATATAACTTCGTTGAAATGATTTAGAACGTCATCTAGCAGCAAATTTTTTAAAGTGATTATACTTGTTTATAACCTTTAAATAATTACTTGATTACTTGATGTAATTGATTACTTTTATTTTGTAAGTATTTGTAAGAGTAACAATCACCACCACGTGTGCTACAACTTTTTATTGTTTATTAATAAATAAATATTAATAAATAAATAATAATAAATTATTTAAAATATACATCTAAAGATAAATTGACGTTCAATATAATTGATAATCATGGTTGTATTTACTTGTAATCATTGTGGTGATTCTTTACAAAAACCAAAAGTTGCAAAGCATTATCAATTTCAATGTCATTCTCGTAGTTTAGGAATATCATTAACCTGTGTTGATTGTTTTAAAGATTTTTTGTAAGTATAAATAATAATTTGTATAATTATATTTAAATGATTAATATTAATTTTTTAATTAATTTTTCTAGTGGAGATCAGTATGATGAACATACTAAATGTATAACAGAAGCTGAAAGATATGGTGGTAAAAATTTTCAAGCAAAAGCAAATAAAGGAGAAAAAAAACAACAAGAATGGATCAATGTTGTAAAAAATGTACTTGAATCAGGAACTAATTTGTCAAGAGATGAAAGACAAATGCTACAATCATTATCAAAACATGATAATATTCCAAGAAAAAAAGCAAAATATTTAAATTTTGTTAAAAATGTTATGGGATACAGAGTTAATATGAATGTTGTTGATAGTTGTTGGGCCAAAATGGAAGCTGCTTTTAAAGGACCAGCTGAAAATAAAACAACTGAAATTCAAGTTACAAATGGTAAAACAAATGATAATACATCTGTAGAAAAAACTAGTAATGTTGAGAATGAAAACATTGAAAATATATCACAAGAAAAATGTGATTCAATAGTTAACAATGAAAATAAAAATAATGAAAATGAAAAAAAGAAAAAAAAGAAAAAAAGAGTACTTGAAACTGAAGTTAAAAATGATGAAGTTGATGAACCAGAAACAAAACGTCAATGTCTAACAAAACAATCAGCTGATAATCAAATTGTTGAATCTAATGAAATAAAAAAATTCAACTGGAAAAAAAATATTCTTGAAGTAATTGACAATAAAGAAGAAATATCTTTAAAAAAATTAAAGAAAAAAGTTATAGAAAAATATTTGAATCATGTTGAAAATAGTGTTGATAAAGAAAAAGCTATTTCACGTTTTGATAAAAAATTAAATAAAATAGCAAATTTAGTTGTAGATAATAATAAAGTTAAACTTGTTAAATAAATAAAAAAAGTTATTAAAATAATAACAAAAATATTATAGTTTTCTTTTTTACCGATAATAATTACATATATGTATTTCCAAGAAGCTTTATAACACTCTCGTTGAATATTACTGTACATTGAAATGAAAAATTAATATAAAGTGTCACAAAATTTTCCCCTTCTGAAACGTTTTAAAATTTCCACCATTGACAAATTAGCAAAAAAAAATAATTAAAATTAACATATGTAACGACATATTGCAAAATAAAAATTTCTTAAAAAAGTTAAATCCATGGAAAAACATCAATGAATTATTTTAAATGACGTGTAATATATCTATAAAAAAATAAAAACAATTGTCTAGGATAATAACAAAACAATATGGTGACTAATTGTTTATGTGTTTTAACAATATTATAAATGTATTTGTGCTCATAGTATTGTCATAAGTATATCTAATTGTTATTACCTTATAAAGTATTAAATTCTTTTTTTTTTTTTTAATTAAAAGAAAAAACAAAAACAAAAAAACAATATGAAATCATTAAAAATTAATAAACACTGGTTCAACAAAATTTATCAGTCAAACAATGATGATTAATTGTGAAAGTGTAACTTTAAAGACACTTGATTTATCTGGTCTAATTAACAGCTATCTAATTTATTTAAAATTAAGTCATCTAGATACATGTAAAAAATTACATAAATAAAAAAAAAAATAAGTAATAACAATAGTATCAAATATTTAAAAATAACTTTAATAATAATATGAAGAAACCGTCCATAATAATAATAGTAGTAAAAAAAAATAATATTAAAGATAAACCGTCCATAAAAATTAATTAAAAATGTTACAAGCTGTAAGATTATTAACAGAACTTGCAAGACCTAATGATCATCGTCGTGATAGTGAAGAAACAATGGTAGAACCTGGTCAATCAACATCCAATGATACATCAATACAATTTCGTGAAATATATAAAAATGGATGGTTAAGAAGAACAGATAAAACTGATAAAGAAACAAGTCGTTTTTGGGTATCATTTTGTGTACATGATGATATTGAACCAAAACTTGAAGGTTTTATTGATCAAAAACATGCAACAACACATTCACCATTATGGTCAAATTCATTACGTGGTATACAACATGTAACACCAACATTATGTGCAACATCAAGACATGATTATGAATATTGTATTAATTTTAATGATGATAGAGTATTAAGATTAGCAGCACCAACATATCAAGGTATGTTGGATTGGGTACAATTAATAACAAGAAAATTAACTGATATGAAAATATTAAGACCAAAAGAAAATCTTTATTCACGTGGTCCTGAACGTATTGCAACAAGAGATCCAACAAGTCCATTACCACCTCCACCATCAATAATATCATCATCGTAAGTTAAATAATATTATTTATTTTAATAATAAATAATTAATAATAATAATAATATTTTTTTTTAATATTTCAATAGAGAAAATATTTCACTTCAAAATTCAACAATAGATACATCACCACCACCACCAACACCAGTACCAGCACCAATTAATACTCCAAATTCAACAAATTCACCAGCAAGAGTTGATAGTCCTCAAACAACACCAATGATATTTACATTTGAAGATATATCAATTGAAGAACGTCGTACAAGACCAGTACAATCACAAACACAAAGAACATCACCACCAACACCAAGTCCACGTTCAATACCAACAACAAGTACTGATGAATCAAGTTATGAAAGTATTTTTATGGCATCATCTTATACACCATCATCAACAGATGAGCCAATAAGAAATGTACCTAGAGAAACAACAACAACAACATTATCTTCATCACCACCATCACAATCACAACCACCAGCATCATCATCATCATCATCTTCAACATCATCGTCATCGTCATCATCATCATTGTCATTGTCACTTGTACCTAGTCAATCAAATGAACCATCAAATGAAAGATATGCTGTACTTATGGAATACAGAAGTTCAGCTACATCTGAATCTACACCAAGATCATCAATAAATCATACAGAGACTAGTGAATCAATCAATCGTCCAAGTGTATCAAATTTATCAAGAATATTAACATTACGTGAACAACAAATTTGTCAATTAAAAAGAGAAATGAATCATCGTGCTGGTGTTAGATTAAAATTAGGAAGACGAGATTGCAAAGATAGTATTGCATTTGTTGATACTTTTGGATCAATTTGGTGAGTTTATTATTTTATATTTTATTTATAAAAGAATTTATAATATTTAATTATTTTTTATCTTACTTTGGGTTTTTTTTTCTTTTATTTCTTTACTTTTCTTTAAATTAAATATTAAAAGTAGTAGATAAATAATTATTTTTCTTTGTTTTCATCGACGTAAGATTTAATATTACATTGATAATCAGGGTTGCTGGGTGGAAACAAAGAGAGCATCCACAACTTTACAATGTGCTTCATGTGGGAGATATGGTGTTGAGTGTTGCTGGACAAGTACCATTAAATGCAAACGGAATAAAAGATATTTTAAAAGGAATAACAACACCACGTGTAAATAAATTTTTCTTTTGTTTTTTTTTTTTTTTTTTCTCAATACAACAAAAAATAATAGTTGTCATTTTAATTGGTTAATTTTTTATTTATATTTTTTGTTTATCAATAGATTGAAGTTATTGTACGAAGATTACCTTATGCACGAGCTATGACACTGAGAAAACGTACTGATAATGAAGATTTTGGTCTTGAAGTTAATGGTAATGAAATATCTGGTGTTACTGGTGTTGCACTCAGTGCTGGTTTACCACAACTTGCTGATGCAACAAATCCATCAGCACCAACTGGTTCAAATACAACTTGGACATTAACTGAAGTTAATGGTAAACCATTGAGTATATTTGATGGTGGTGCAAGTGATAGATTACGTGCTGTTGGACGTGACATATCAATTGTTATTCAACCAACTGATCTTGTATGGTCATTTCGTAAAAAATTACGTACAATGCGCAGCTATAAAAATTTTATTCTTCAATAAATTGAAATAATTTAACAGATATTTTTTTTTTTTTATTAATATCTATACATAAGTGTCAACTCAAAAGAAAAAAAAATAAGTCACAGGTATTAAGCGTATTAAATTTTCATGATTAATTCGTAAATTATTATTTAAATAAAAAATTAAATAATTGTTGATATAATTGAACTTTATTCGAGTAGTATTTTTTTTTTTTTTTATTTTTTTATTACAGCAGCTCTAATCGGTTAAATTAAAAAATCATATTAATCCGTAGAACAAAGCATATCCCTGTGATAATTTACACATAAATATATATTCGTATTAAAAAAAAAAAAAAACAAATTGTGTAGATAAAGATACATTAAACTCATCAAATGTTTGAGTTTTGAGTAATAAAATAAATTGAAACAAGATCAATCAATATTTTTTTTACATTTAATTAAGTTTAAGAATTTAAATTTAATTTAATTTAGTATACAATCTTATCTATAATATTTAAAACTAATTTATTATTTTCACACTTACAGTATATTTTCTTTTGTAAATGGATTGGTCAAATTAATGAGAGTAATTAAACAAAAAATAAAAAATAGATAATACTGTTGGCAATTTGTATTAATTACCAATCAAGAGATTTGACTGAATGAAAAGTTGGACTATTTTCAGAATAAAATTGTGAATACCATTTTCTAAATGATATTATTGATTTGTCTTCACGTACAAGTGCTGGTCGTTTATGAAATTTTTTTTTATTCCAAACATTAACATCACGTTGAAACATTAAACATTCACCAATAAATATTACTCTTGCATAAGGACCAAGAAGTGGTGGTGAATATATCATATGAATAACACGTTGTACAAGTTTATCAACTGGTGTTACAGTTTGAAGAATACATACAGTACCAAATGATGTTTCTAAAAAAAGTTCAACATAACCAGGTCCAATTTGTTCACCAGTTACTTTAAGACATAATATTGAATATTTTTCAAATATTGAAAAAGAATGATTTAATGTAACAACTGCACGATGTTTATCTGTTATATTTTCATAATGATTTATATTTATTTCAGCTGATGTTTTGTCTTCATTAAATTCCTGATTTTTCAATGACCAAGATGCACCTGACCATGAATGACGAGCAAAACGAGGAAAAAGCTTGCTGATAATCATTGCTGGACCATGAACAGCATTTAAATGTGCTATGTCTGCTCCATTTTCTGGTATTTCCTGGTAAATATAATATTTTTATTATTTTTATAATATTTCTTTATCACCTAAAGACATAATAGCAAAATTTTAAAATACAGGTATATTTATATTGTTTTAATCATTTAGATTTTAATATTAAAAAAATTTTATTTAATGTCATGGACAAAGATTAAAGTCTAACAATAGTAAACTCGGTCAACTTATAAATTAAAAACTTATTTAAATATAAAAATTTCATTTATTTATAGCAGTATAATTTAAATATTAAAATTTAAAATAGAAATCAATTCTTTTTATGGAATATTTTATTAGTATACTTTTTTTTTTTTCACAATAATAATAAAATAATAAATTAAAATTTTTAAGGCTTTTGATCTAGTTTCTAACAGATAATTAATGCTTATTGATTATGTTATCTTTTTACCTGAATGTGACAGTTAATGAGATACTCATTTCGGCCATGATACCACCAATTGCCTGAAGTTATTTTTTCAAGAGGCATTGGCATCCAATCAGGATTTGATAATTCTGCATGATACCAAACAAATATTATATTATTTATTTCACATGATTTCCAAGCCCGGGTTTTTGCTAATGGTGGTACTGAAAAATATAACATTTATATTATTTCCTATCTTGTATAATTTTTTTCCAAGTATCTCAATAATTAAATTAAAAAACTTACTTTTTTCGGCATATGGAATGCTTTGGCATTCGCCATCACCACGAAATTTCCAATTGTGAAAAGGACACTCTAAACAGTCATCAATTATTTTTCCCCCTTCTGCCATATTGGCACCAAGATGTGGACAATATGCATCAATTATTTTTACATCACCATTTTTAGTTCTAAAATATTTAAATAATAATAATTATTATTATTTAAAATAAATATATAAAATATATATTTGTATATTTACCTAAAAACAGCAAAATTTTCACCAAGAACAGCAACATGTTTAACTTGTTCTTTTGATAATTGATAACTTTCAAGTAGTGCAAACCATCCATTTGGATAAACTGGTGGTAAATCACCAATTTTTCTTTTATTTTTTTCTAAATTTTTATCAAGTCCCTAAAAACCATAATATATCATTTAAAATATTTTTCTATACATTAACTGTGATTTTTTGTATTTTAAAAATATATAAATAATTTATAATGTACCTTTATCCAATTAATTTTCCAGAAGAAGCTGATATAAATGATAAAAATAATAATCAGCAAAGTGACAACAAAAATCCATATTTCAAACATCGTCCGATACGAAAAAGTGTCTAATAAATTCAAATAATTAAAGGAAAAAGAAATTTATTATGATCCAAGGGTTCGGGAAGATTCCAATGAAGTAAAGATTATCACGTTGTCTACATTTGCTTTTATACTAAAGAGCTCTCTGAAAAAAAAAAACAAAATATATATGTATAAATATACCTATACATACATATATAGAGGTATATATATTTTTTATTTTACACGATAAGTTGAAAATTATACAATTTAATGCATTAATATTACGTTGGTTGTCGGTCAGTTGTTTATCTCTTTGCCAATCTACAGATCCAAAATTTATTTACATTTTGAGTATGTCTCAACGAATCGACAAAAATAGTAGATAGATTTCTATCGAAGGTTGTATATTGAGACCAAGCCAGTGAGATTTTTTCTTTTGATAATTTTACATGGTTAAAATTTTCCTATTATATATAAAGAATTTAACAAGACGCTTTATCAGTTAAAAAACAAAAATAACATCAGAGAAAACGAAAGGAAAAAGGGAAAAGAGAATCCAAAAAAAAAGAAGAATTAGTTAAAGAAGGCAAATAAAAGAAGAGGAAGAAGATTAAAAAAAATAAATAAAAATATACGTAAAAGAAAATAATGAAACCCACGTGGAAATAAAGATTTATTTCGAACGGGTTTCTAGTGCAGCTATAAACGGTCAATGTCATGAGATTGTTGTATAAAATAAAATGACACTTGGTCAAGTATTCTTGATATCGTTTATAAATTAAATGTTATTACCAGCATGTAAAAGAAGTTGCAATGAGTTTAATTTTTGGTCATCATCAATTGAGTGAGTAAAAAAATATATATATATTTATAAAAATAATTGTATCTCTCGGTACGTGTATGTAGAAAAATAAGTAAAATAAAAATTAAAAAAACTAAATAAATAAATAAAAATGTACGTACATCGAATACATAAACATATTATTGCATCGTTACAAATCAAGTATCCATGTGAGGATACGATCAACGAAAATAAGAGTGAAGATGAGTTGTGAGACAAGTTGTGAGAACGTTTGAAAATTATGAGGCACTGTAAGCAACCACTTTAATAGTTGTTTTAAAATTTACCCAATGAGTTTTTCGTTGGTCCAATGCAGCTGCCATGTAACATCTTTAATTTATTCCTGTCCAGTATATCGACGTTTATCATTTTTTTTTAAATTTTTTTGTTTTTTTTTTCATTCTTATTTTATGTCTCTTTGGATATACCTGTTCTTTTTTAACACAACTTTACCAAGATTTATTTAATTTTTCTACCATAATTTTATATACCAGTTTTTATTTATATTTTTTTCATCAATCAATTTAAATTAATATAAGTATAGCTTTTTAAATATAATTATTATACTAGAAAATTTCGATTGGGTTGTTTATTATATATATATTTTTTTTTTTTTTTTCGATTATTTAAGTCAAGTTCATTATTTGTTTGTTTATATTTTCAGAATTTTCAAGGACATGGATGGAAGGCAAGGCTTCCTTTTTAACCAAGTTGATGATACATGAGAAAAGTTGAAGACCCTGAACTTGACTGACTCTTCCTTATAGGTACGATACTTAATTTTAAACTCTTTACATTACGACCGGATTTTATTACTTGTTGAAGAGTGTTACGCGTCTTGAATTATTTTTTTACTTGCATTACATTTTTTTTTATAAATCTATATATATATATATATTACAGGTATTTTTTTTCTTCAAAAGAATCATCTAGATTATTTGAAAATAAATTTTAATAATAATAATAATAAATATTAACTTGAAAAATAATTTTTTTGCTAAATTTGCATTGGGTGTCAATTAATAAAAATTTTTGTGTCAAATTTAATGACGCATTTATTAATTTTTGCAAAATCATCTTTGTTTAAATTTTTATATCCAAATTGCAATATTTGTTTTTTTAATTTTTTTTACTTAAATAAAAAAACAAAAATATAATAAATTAAATAATAATTCATTAAATATGTGATGAACTTGAGAGATTAAAAATTCCACTATATTATTATTAATGTTATTTAAAATTTTATTATATAAAAATAAAAAAGAAACTATAAACGTAATGTCTGATGATGTGTATAACAACAAATAATAAATATGATATCAGAGATGACGATAAAGCAAGTAGCATTTCCTAGTGACGACATATAAACGAAACACGAGGTAGTAAAAGCAAAATTATGAGAAATTAAAAATGCAAATAATAATAAAGTATCAGATAAAAATAAAAATTAAAATAAATTTTTTAAATCAAGGACATTTTACATTTAGAAAACGATTAAAATTTGCAAATTTTTTATTTTATTTTTTTATATTTTTATAACTTTTAAATTTACTTTGATAAAAAAAAATTAATTTTATTATTAAATTTATCAAAAACTCATTAAAAATGATTATCAAAATAATTACATTTTATAAAAATTAATATGTAAAAATAATTTTAATTGTACCTGTTATAGGTATTGTCTATTTTTTTTTTTTTTCTCCAACTTGTCTGTTGTCCAACTTTTGATTCTGTTATCAAACAACAAACTGATTGAATATTTAATTTAAAAAAGTTATAAAGAAATTTATTATCTTTATTTTAATATTTAAATAATAGATAATGTTCAAGGTGAAGTTTATACTAATCACATTTTTAATGATATGGAAACATTTATTGATTTCTTCGACTTAAAAATTTTTTTTTTTACCAAATAAACGTATAACTTTTTTTTTTTTTTTTGAATAAAATTAAATAAAAACATAGCTGTGTCAAGCAACATTTTATAATTAATTAAAATAGTAAATTATTATTACTCACCCTTTAAATTTTTGTATATAAATGACTCTTTGATTGGCATTAAATCATTGCGAAATATTGAATTATATATACTCATATTATGCATTGATGTCTTTCTGCTTCGGCTAACTTTTTTTTTTCTTTTTTTTTTTCAAATTTTTTATTTTCTTTGGTTTATTTTATATTTTTTTTTCAAGTATATTAGCTCATAAAATGCACGTACAACTCTTTCCTGTACAAGTAACGAATCGATGGAAAGATGAAACCGAAAGCTACCAAAAAGACAAGTTGGAAAAAAATTAAAAAAATAAATAAGTTTGAAATATAAAAAAAAAATTAAAATGAGGCTTATTACAAATGGACGAATACGAAACTTTGAAAAAGAAGTATATTTATTACTCTTACGTTATACATATAGATTTAAAAAAAAAAAAAAAAAAAAAAAAAAAGATAATAAATTAAGTTTAAATATAAATTTTATTCGACATATATAAAAATTTAAATAGAAAATTAAAAGATAGACTGATGATGCAACAATCTAGCTTTTTTTTTTTTTTCTTTATTAGGAAGATTATATTGTTATTTTTAGTTGTTAATTTTATTATATCAAGCAATATATAAATGACTATTATATTTTTTACACACTAATTTGAACACTGTATTCTCTATCTAATCATTTTTATATTTTTGACAAAAATTTTCAAGGTCAGGTTCATTAGGTTAATTATAAATAAAAATAATATTAAAATAAATCAAATTAAAAAAAAGTCAATTGGAAGGGATGGAGAAGTTACCTTGAGAAGTTCAAGGCTTTCTGTCTATAATTTTGTAATATTTTTTTTTCAAATGTAAAAATGAGAAATTAATAAAACAGGAATAATTTCGAAACTCAATAATATGAATATTTTTTTTTCTCAATATTAAATATGGATAGTATTTCTTATATATAGATTTTTTTTTTTTTTGCAATTATGATTATTATAATGATATAAATCTTTTTATAATATGCCAATACAAAGAAACGTTAGCATTACATAATTAAATATATAATAAATAAAAAAATAAAAAGCAAGCTTTTTTTAAATAAAACAAATGCTTTTATTATTTTATTTTTTTTTAATCAGTGTTTTATGAACTATTTGACCGAGAAAAAAATTTAATCTATATTTTTTTATGATAAGATACGTATCTATTATAAAAAAAAAATCATTTGATCTATTTTAAATTATATTTTTACAACACAACAAAAAAATAAAAAGAAAAAATAAAATATATGTATATATAGATATATTTAGATGATAAATAATATTAATAATAATAATGATAAATATTCACAAATTAATAAATTATAAAATTATTTGCAGGATATACGTAGCACATGCCTAAATATCGTAGTGTCCGATGGTAGACTGCGGGCCGTCTTCACAATTTAAAGAGTGGAATCGCAAATTCATGCAGGAAGACAAGAAACTTGTTCTTAATATCTAATCCACCAAAGGATCCAGACAAATTGAAACTGGTTTTCAATTATGGTGTCTCAATATTAAAATAAAGAACCATGACCTCGTGAGCCAGTCCTATGAAATTATTTATTAAAACAAAAATAATTTTTTTCATATGATTATGAATATTATTATAATCAATTCATTATCATTATCATCATCATCATCATCATCATCATCATCATCATCATCATCATCATCATCATCATCATTATCATCATCATAATAATAGTCATCACAAATACTTGTACTAATTTTACCACCACCACCACCACCACCATCATCATCATCATCATCACTAGCAACACCATTGCTATCACCATCAACAGCATTTTTTTTAATTTCTCTTTTTATTTATTTATTTATATTGATCAATTATTTATTCATTTTTAAAAATATATACATGTATATAAAACACAAAACATGTTTTTTGAATGATTATTGCTGATGTTGCTAAAAAAAGAAAAAAAAAAAAAAAAAATGATGAAAAACATGATGTACATAGTGGTGGTGTGTTGTGTACACGCGTGGATGATGCCAGTGAGTTTCTTGTGAGACACTCTGATACGAGCCAGCCACAACTATAAGAACCCAGGCAACTCGTATCATCAGTTCATTCAGTAGCAAGGTAGCACTTAAACGCGTGGGTCTCATCAACTACCCAGCCAATCCCTCCGAGACAGTAGGCCTCTTTCCCTTTTCCTTCTATTTATCATTTCCCGCCTTTACTTTATCCTATTATATTAATTTTTTTAATTTTTTTTCTACCTCTTTTTTACTAGTCCCGTATATTTATATAATTTTTTTTTTTATATATATTTCCAATATAAATCCTAAAAACTACCTCTATTTCCTCGTTTTTTTTTTTTTTTTTTTTTTTTTTTTTTTTTTTTTTTTTTTTTTTTTATTTTAAAAATATTAAAATTATTTAAAAAAAAATAATAATTATTTTTTCATTACGTTTTAAATTGATTTTGCTGATTCAAGTGATAAAGTGATATTTAAAATTATAAAATTTATAATAATATAAATTAGTTTGAAAGAATTAAAGTATTAAAAAATAAAGAAATAAAAATTAATTTTTCAAGTGAAATATATAAAAGAAATTAATTATATATTTGCAAAAGAAGAAAAAAATTAAATTTTTTTTAAACTATGATGCTTATATTTTGCCTCATGGTCCTGACCTGCATCACGTTATTTGTACTTCTGGTGAGTAGGCTGTTCTACTGGCATTCATTGGGCGTTCAAGGTCCTGCGATTGTGGTCAGTGATGAAAAAACGAAGAAGATAATGAAAGGGCCAAAAAGTTTACCCATTATTGGCAGTTTACATTTACTTGGTGGTCCTGAAGGACCATTTGATGCATTTACAAAATTATCAAAAATATATGGTGATATTTATGAAATTCAACTTGGTGTTGCTAAATGCGTTGTTGTTAGCAATTATGAAATGATAATGGAAGTACTTATTAAAAAAGGTGATCATTTTGGAGGAAGACCAAATTTCTACAGATATCATGCACTTTTTGGTGGTGATAGAAATAATTGTAAGTAATTTTAAATTATTTAATTTTTTTTATATATTATTTTTTAAAAAGATATTAAATAAACTAATTAGATCATTAAATAATTTGATAGATAATTTTTTTAAATAAAATATATTTTGTTAGATAATAATTTATTTAAAAAAATTATATATACCTATATATATATTTTAAATATTACAGCATTGGCACTGTGTGATTGGTCAGATTTACAAAAAAAAAGAAGATCTTTGGCACGACACTATTGTTCACCAAGAAATGGAACAATTCAAGTTGATGAATTATGCAAATATGGAACATTTGAAGCAAATAAATTATTATCACAATTGGAAGAACCAAAATCACAATTAATATTAAATGGTAAAGAATCAATAAAACCATTAATTTTAGCATCAATTGGAAATATGTTTATGAGTTATATGTGCTCAAAAAGATTTGATTATAATGATAAAAATTATATGAATTTAGTTAGAAATTATGATGAAATATTTTGGGATATTAATCAAGGATATGCTGTTGATTTTTTACCATGGCTTAAACCAATATATGGTAAAATAATGGCTCGTTTAAATAATTGGTCAACTGATATACGATCTTTTATACTTAAAGAAATTGTAAATGAACGTCTTGAAATATTAAATGATGAAAATAATTTACCAAAAGATTTAACAAGTGCATTATTAATTCATTTAACAAGTAAAGATACTGATTTAACATGGGATCATGTATTATTTGAACTTGAAGATTTTTTGGGTGGTCATTCAGCTGTTGGAAATTTAGTTATGTTAATTTTAGCATATGTTGCAATGTTACCAGATGTACAAAAAAAAATTCAAGATGAATGTAAATTAATTGGAATTAAAAATAAACGTTTAAATGGACTTGTTACACTTGATGATAGATCTGAAATGCCATATACTGATTCTGTTATTTGGGAAACATTAAGAATATCAAGTTCACCAATTGTACCACATGTTACATCAATTGATACTGAAATTAATGGATATAATATCACCAAAGACACTGTTGTTTTTATCAATAATTATGAATTAAATTTAGGTGAAAAATATTGGGGTAAAAATTCAAAAGAATTTATACCAGAAAGATTTTTTCAAATAACTAATGGTAATATTCGTGTTGTTAAACCAGCTTATTTTTTACCTTTTTCAACTGGTAAAAGAACTTGTGTTGGTCAAAAACTTGTTCAAGGTTTTGCCTTTGTTATTGTTACATCATTACTTACACGTTATGATATTTATCCAATTGATGATAATCTCAAACAAGAATTACGTCCAGCATGTGTTGCAGTACCACCTGATACATTTAATCTTCAATTTAAACCCAGAAATATAACAACTTAATTTATATATATATATATCTTTTGGAGTATTCCATTTGAAAAAAAAAAAAAAGATTATAAAAAAGAAAAAAAAATTAAAAAGACTGAATATCTATCTTGACAATATATGTCAAGTATTTTATTATTATTAATTTTTGTTAATTATATCAAGAAAAATATATTCTTTTTTTTAATATTCTGAAAATTATTGTAAATCTTGCACATATATTTAATAAATAAATCAAATTGTTTTATCAAATTATTGTATAAATTTTATTTTTATAAAAATTTGTAATAAAAACAACAACAAAAACAAACATTTTTATATAACTGAATTTTTTTTTTTTTTTGTGTGTTATTAAAGTTTTGGTTGAAAAAAAAAAAAAAAAAGTAAAAAGAGAAGAACTTGAAGAAAAAATAAAATATATATAATAAATAAATAAATAAATAAAAATAAAAGAGATTGAAGGGCGGTCCAAGATAACAGCATGTACTCAAAGACAAGGTGGAATGAGTGTTCTTGTATATAGTCTAGAAGATGATCACCTTGACTCTGAGACGTGTTGCTGGTTAAAACATCTCTCCGACCTCCTGATGTGTAACCCATCAGTAACTTGTATAAGAGTGAATTTCTTTTGGCTCGTCTACGTATGTTTTTATGTTGCAGGAAGGGCCCTTTTTTCATTTTTATATAACTTGTATGTTGTAAACCCAGTCTTACTTGATCTTCTTGCTGCCCTTGAATTTAAATTAATGTGTCTCTATTTCATTTTTTTATATTTATTTTTTTTTTAATTTAAAATATATATTCTTTCATTTGCATCATCACCATCATCATCAGTATCATCATCATCATTCTAACAATATTTTATCCTTTTCTTGGCCCACTTTTATATCATTTTTTATTTATTATTATCATCATCATCACCACCATCATCACCACCATCATCATCTTATCCTTATTATTACTATTAATATTATTATTATAATATTTAAATTTGCAATCAAGGACGTTAAATAATAATTCAAGATGATATATCAGATGTTGCTTACATGCTGAAGATGTATCAAGGTCTTTTTGAAAGATAAGAGTGGATAAACCAGTCTTAGATTATTACTGAGATGAAGGAAAACTTGACAACTTGTTCTAATAGACATCATAAAATCTATTACAAAAAAAATTAGAAAATAGTTTTACCCTTTATCAAATAAATTTTATTTTTTTATATTATTTTTTATTTATATTTTATTTATAAATTATTAAATTTTATTATTTAATTATTTATTATTATAATTTATTATTATTTATTATTATTATTGATTGTTTATTATTTATTTTATTATTTAATTATTTCATTTAATTTTAATAATAATTTATTTTTTATATTATTTAAGAATTCAAATTTTTTATATCCTTTTTTATCTGTCGGTAATGTAGAAATAGTAATAATAATAACGGTTGAGTCATGAATCCGCCATTTGCAATTGCGGTTGGTTGCTTGCTGTTTGCCATTACAGTAAAATCGGCGAAGTAATCATTGTAGTACAGTTACTCGTAGAGATAGGACCCCATTATCGGATCATATTTTTATTTTTTTTTTTATTAATTTATACTCGAAATTAAATTGTAAATTTATAATTAAATAAAAGCTTAATATTTAAATAATCGGTTTTTATAAAAATATATTATTATTTCAAGTGAATTAATTAATTAATCTTTACTTAAAAAAAAAAAAAAAAAAAAAAAAAAAAAATTCAGTATAGTTCGGCTACTCATAAAAAAAGGACGCCATTATCGTGTTCGTATTTTCATCCTTTTTTATATAATTTTAACTCCAAATCAAAGTGTAAATTTATGTTTTTTTAAAAGCTTAATATATAAACAATCGGTTTTTATAAAAATATATTATTATTTCAAGTGAATTAATTAATTAATCTTTACTAAAAAAAAAAAAAAAAAAAAAAAAAAAAAATTCAGTATAGTTCGGCTACTCATAAAAAAAGGACGCCATTATCGTGTTCGTATTTTCATCCTTTTTTATATAATTTTAACTCCAAATCAAAGTGTAAATTTATGTTTTTTTAAAAGCTTAATATATAAACAATCGGTTTTTATAAAAATATATTGTTATTTCGAGTGAATTAATTATTTAAAATTTATTAAAAAAAAAAAAAAAATTCAGTATATTTCAGTATAGTTCGGTTACTCGGGATAAAAGGACGCCATTACCGTGTTCGTTTTTTCATCTTTTTTTTTATATAATTTTTACTCCAAATCGAACTGTAAATTCATATTTATTTGATAGTTTAATATGTAAACAATCGGTTTTTATAAAAATATATTGTTATTTCGAGTGAATTTATTATTTAATCTTTTCTCAAAAAAAAAAAAAAAATGTCCCACTGTGCTTGGGCTGTTTTTTTTCTGGTGCTCTTTTGTGTTGTCTTTGTAATAAAGTAAAGAAGTTTATGTATTATTTTATTTATATTTTTATTTTAAATTTTATTTAAATATTTTTACTAATAATTATTATGATTTTTGTAGAATAAATAATTTTTTTTTTTATTTTATTTTATTTCATTTTGATGCTCAGAATTTATATGTATGTGTGACGCCAACTCTTTGTATGTATGTGTGAGTTGGCGTCACTCACACATACTCACAACATCATTATGATATTTTTATTTATTAATTTAAATTAATTTAAAATATATTTTATTATTAATTTTGTTGTTTTATTATTTTTATTAGTTAGTTGCTGCTTTTTTGAGCTCCAAAATCCAAAAAAATATGGGCTAAATGTCTGTGTTCCTGCTTGATCCTCTCTATGTGTAAGTTTTATTATTTTTATTATTTTATTTTCTAAATTTATTATTTTTTTTTATTTTAACTCTAAATTTAATTAATATGTGTTGTTAATTACTAACACCGGGTATTGAATTTTTACAATTAATAATGTCTAATCAGCTGCAGTGATTAATGGTGTTATTATTAATAATATTATTATTACTTGCAAGATGATTATCAGTAGAATCAAGTATCAAAAGTATTTTTGAATATAATATTATAAATTTAATTATTTTTTGGTTTCGGAATTAATTGTTATTTTTTTGAGCCATTTTAAAATTTTTTCAATCATATTCTTTCTTTCTTCAACTGAATTTTCACATTTTTTTTTATATTTATTTATATTTTTAATTAATTGCTTTTCAGCAATATTATTTATATGATTTATCAAAGGATTATCAATTTTATTTTGTGAATTTTTGAGTTTTTTTAATTCATTTTTTTTATCATTGTCAAGTAGACAATCTGATACACCATGAATTTTTAATAATTCTTTGATATATTCATTGTCTTTATTATCTTCATTTTCATCTTGAAAATTTAAATTAATTTGATATTTTGTTGCAAAATCATCTATTGGTGGATCATCAATTATTGAGTTGATTTTTTTTTCTTCATTTGAATTATTTAATTTGTTTGACTGATTATTTTTATCAGCTTCTAACTGTGAATCAATTGAACGGTATTTTTTAACACATTCTAATTGTTCATCTTCAAAAAAATAGTCTTTTGTTGGTAAATTTTTTTCATTTGATGATACAAAATAATTCTTATCATCACTATCATCATCATCATCACCAATATATTCTTCATTAAAATCATTGTCAGGTTGTTTCCATTCTAAAGCATTTTTTACAACTTTTTTTGTTTGATTTATTAAATTAATTAAAAAATTAAAAATAATATTACGAATACTTGGTTTAAAAATTTTGATATCTTTTGTACTAATTTCTTGATTTATTTTTCTTAAATATTCAACAATTATTTCTAGAATAGAGTGTGGTGTATTATCATTTGTTAAACTCAACTGATATTTATCTGATATCTCTGGTAAATTTTCACCTCCAATAACAATCTTTATAGCTTTAGCAATTTCATTATTTGTTAGTTTTCTAAGTGATGAACATTCATGATGAACTCCAGTTAGTTTTAAAATTATATTTTTAACTGTGTTTATTAACATATTTTTTATTGCTGAAATATTAAAAAGCTCTTGAATTATTGGTAAATCTCCAAGATCTTGAAATGATTTTGGTTCAGGTGTTTTAACTATATCACATGGTTCAATATCAAATTTTTTATCATCATTATCAATAACAGTTGTTGATAATTCATTAATTGCTTGATAAATTGATGAACGTAGTAGTATAACATCTTCATTATTTAATCCAGTTAAATCTTTTAATTCATTCAAGTGTTCATTTCCAATTGTTTCTGGTAATGAACATTTGTTGATATTATTTTTTTGATACTGTTTGAATCTATTGATGATGTTGTTGTTATTTATATAATAATCTTTCACTTGATCTTCTTGATAATTTTCATCATTTTCCATACTTTTAGAATAATCATAATCTTGATTTAACGATGCACTTGTATATTCTTCATTGGTATTTTCTTTTTGTTGATTATTTTCATCATATTGATAATTTTTTTTTAAATTATAAAAAGGAGGAGCTGGAGTTGTTGAAGAAAAATGAATAGGCTGTTGTAGATTTTGATGATAAATTGGTGGTGGATAATTTAATGGATAATTTAATGGGTAGTTTGGTGGATAATTTTGTGAATAGTTTGGTTGATAATTTTGTGGATAGTATGGTGGATAATTTTGTGGATAGTATGGTGGATAATTTGGTGGATAGTTTGGTGGATAATATGATGGATAATTAACATGTAAAGTTGTTGATGTTGAAGGTGTTGTTGATGATGTCGTTGCTGTTGTTGTTGTTGATGATGTTGTTGTTGATAAATTTTCATTATTTAAAACTTCAAAAAAATTCTTGAAAAGATTAATTTTATTAAATCCACATGGTGCCATTAAAAATTTACATTTTCTTCTAATTTTTCCACTTTCTTCACGTGGTATAGAATTACCATTTTGATCTATATATGTTGCATTAACTGGACATGATAAAAATGATAATCGAAGATTTTCATTAGCTTCTAATGTTGCTCTATTTGATGAAGATATATTTTTAGCTATTTTTAGTAAATCAGGACCAATATTTGATGGTTTATTTATTATATTTGAATCTTCATTTTCATTGGTATAATTATCACAATTTTGAATACAAAAACAATGATATTCTGGTAACTTTGTTTTTTTAGAATTTTTTTTTGGATTATTATCAAACTTGTTGTCATTATCATCATCATTATAAGCTATTGCTTTTGTAGACTTTGTCAAATGTTTATTTTTATTTTTTTTTATTTTAATGTCTTTTGTTAATTTATTTTGCTTTGAATATTTTAAGACTTTGGCCTTGTTTTTAATATGTTTTGGTACGCGTGATCTCGTTTTATTATTATTGTCATTTTGATTATCATCAACTCTTGTTTTTCTTGATGAAGCAAGACATCGTTTTGATATATTTTTTTCATAATTAGGTGATTCAAAATTTATTTTTTTTATATCTTTATTATTCTTATAAATTTGTTCATCTTGAGAAATTAATGATAAAACTGATGAATCTTTTTTTGTTTGATTATAAAAACTAGACCTAAAAAAAAATAACAAAAGAAATCAATAAATAATACAAATTTATTTAATAAATATTTTGAAATTAAAATATTTATAATTTAAATATTATAAATAAAATATTATATGATAAAATATTCCCCAAAAAAATTAATAAAATAAACACTCAGTTTCATTGCTGACGTTGTTGGTCATTGCAATAAAAGTGTGTCATCATTTTTCACACAAGACAATAAATGACACACTTTTAAATAATAATAATAAATATATGTTTTTATTAACAAAATAATTTACATATAAAATTTTAAAATGAATTCTATGATTTTAAAAATTTATATTTATCAACACGTGTTGATTTTATTATCTAAATCTAATATTTATTGATAAATTTTATGGAAAATATATTTTTAAATAATGTATCTATTATGTTATTAAAAAATTTTACTGACCAAGATTCTTTTGATGTTGTGTATTGTTCACTCGTGTGATTAGATTCATCAGAATTTATTTTTTCAATTATAAAAAACCACCAAACAAAGCACAAAACTATTTTAATTATTTTCATTTTGTTTACTAATCACAACATTCTTTATGAATTATTAATAAGTTATTTAAAAATTTAATATATCTATATAATATATATTTTTTTTTAAACAAGTTTATTGACACTGAAATGCATTGGTTGCTTGTCTCATGAATACTGTCAATTTTTTTTTTAATTTTATTTTTTTTATTATTTATGAATGAGAAGTGGTGGATAAAATAAATGTTTAATAAGACTTGTGAAATTGTCAACCAATTTAATATTAAAAAAAAAATTAATTAGTTAGCTAGTAGGGAGAGAAGGGTGGGTGGAAAAAAAATAAACTTTTTAATTAAACCACGTACGTAAAGCTTGCTTAAATATTTTAGTAGAAAAATATAATCTGAAATAAGTAGTGTCCAAGATGATATTAAAAGAGTTAACAAATTATAATTATTCAAAATAAATATAAAAGTCCAAAAGATTTTGAAAAAATTAAAACCTATAAAAAAAAACGTAATGGTAAAAATAATAAAATGAAATAATTTATATTAAAAATTGTTTCTCAATAAATTCATATATTTTTTTAATAAAAAAAGGTATTTTTTTTTTATCAAATCAATTGAAGGAATTTAATACTAAAGAAATTAATTTAAAATGCATATATATATTATTAATATCCATTTATTTATTTTTCACCAACATACAAAAAGTAAAATATAAAATTATTTAAAGGTATAAAAAAAAAAAAATATAACAATTAGTTTATTAAACTGTATAAAATATAAATCAAAAATAAAATATATAAATATATATTTTATACATATAAAAATATAAAATAAGTAAATAAAAAAAAATTAAACTCATAGAAATAATTATTAGCCAAAAACTGCAACTGCTGCAGTAAAAAAACTAAAAAAAATCGAAATACGTTTTATGGTGTCATTAAAAAAGCTAAATGTTATAAGACCATCTGGATTATTTTTAATTGCTTCTTGAAATTGTTCTTTTTCATCAAATGCATCAACAGCATTATCAGCATCTTTATAATTTTCAATTAATTTTTCAATTTTTCCAGTTATATTTTGTATTTTTCCAAGTTGATTTGTCAATACATTTTCAATAATTGGTATTGTTTTTTTGACAATTGATGTAATTTCTTTGTTATCAATTTTAGAATGATTTTTAAAAATTTCATCAGGAATATAACCATTGAGATTTGATAAATCATTTATTGATTTTTTTTTTTCATTGTTTTTAATTTCATTTCCATTTTTCCAAATTTCATTTTCATCATGACCATTTAATATTTTATAATCAACATTTCTTTTTTCACGATTATTTTTATAATTTTTTTTTTTTATTATTTTATTTTGTTGTTGTTGTTTCATCATTAAACGTTTGTATTTTGGTTTTTTATATTTTATTTCTTCATCATTAATATTTTCTAAATTTTTTACAGTAGTACTTTTATTTTCATTTATATTTTTTATATTTTTTACAATATCTAAATTATTTTTTAATTCTTTTTTTTTTGATGAACATTTATCACATCTTGGTAATGTTTGAATTTGATAAAAACTATTTATATTATTATTTGGATCATAAATATCTTGAAGAGTCTCATCATTTTGTATTGGTAACATGATAGAACGTTTTACTATTTTAGATTTATTTTTTTCTATTTTTTTTTTTGTATCAGTTGTTGATGTGGTTGATATGGTTGATGTTGTTGATGGTTCATCATGATTTAATTTATTTTTCATTTGTTTAAGATGTTTATGTTTTTTTTCTTTATGTTGATCTTGCAATAAAATTTTTCTTAATTTTTCATCTTGAGCTTGAGCTACTTGAGGATCTTTTTGATTTTTTTTAATTTTATGTTTCATTTTTAAACTTGAATGAGTAATATTTTTTTTTTCATTTATAACAGGCTTATTTACATCTTGATTGTGTTTATTTTTTTTGTGTTTTAATTTATTTATTGATTTATGATTTTTAACACATTTTTCAGTTGATGAATGCTCAGTTGATTTGATTGTAGTTGATGTACTTGATGTTGTTAATTGTTTTGTAGCTTTTGTTGGTCTAAGTGGAATTGACATGGTTGTTGATGTTGTTACTTCAACTGCTGTTGTTGGTGGTTGTGTTAATAGTCTGAGTTTTTTTTTTTGTACTTGATTAGTAGTTGTTGATGTTTCTATTGTTGATTTTGGTATTTTTTCACGATATTTGTCAGCACGTTGACGAGATCTTTCAATTGCATGTCGTGCATGCTTTACCTTTGGTGCTTCATTTATTGCATCTTCATGTAACTTTGGTAAAATTTCTAATGATTTTGAAAAACCTTTTTCTAATTCTTCAGTTTTATTTACTTCTTTGTTTGTTTGATCATTATTAATTTTATTTTTTTCATTTGTTTTTTCAATCAATTTATTGTGATTATCATTTTGTTCGTTGTTTACCAATGTATCTCTTCTTTGTCTTGAAATTTTAATAAATTTTTTATTTATTCTTTGTCCTCTATTTTTAATAACTTTATGTTCATTTTTTTTTGCATTAATTTTACAATTTTTACACTGTTGAGATCCAACTTCTCGTGGTGATCTACATTGACAATCTCTAAGATTATTATCATCTTCAAATATCATTTCATTATTTAAAATAGTATTTATATCTTGAATGCTTCGTTTTCTTCTAAAATTTTCTTGTATTATTTCATCAGATTTTATAGTTAAATCTTCATACTCAGAACTATCATCTTCATTAAAATTTTTATCTTTTATATAATTAACAGTTTTATTTTTAATATTATTTGAATTTCTTTTTATTTGTTTATTTGTATTATAATTTGGTACTTTTAAGCTAACAATATCTGAATAATCATCTGAAGATTCATTTAGATTTTCATCTTTGTCTATTACAAAACTTTTAAATTTACTTGATTTTTTTGATCGTATTGCTATTGGAATTACACCATCATCTTCTTTATGATTAACAGTAGTTCTTTCAACTTCAACATGAACATCTCCTGTTGGAAAATTTTCAAGACGTGGTAATCTTTCAAAACCATAAAAATTATTTTCTTTGCTTTCTGATCTGTGATTTTTTAATATTAATTTAGAAGGTTTTTTTTTATCTGAATTATGTTTTTGCATTCGTTCTAATAATAATTTTCTTTCTTCATTTTTATTTATTTTTTTTGATGTTGATGACAAAAGTGTTGAACGACTAATTTTTTTTTCTGTATCTCTTTTTCTTCTTGCAAGCATAATACCTGGTTCATTAATATTTTTATTAATTTTTTGACGTTTAATTTGTTCATCAGCTAGCATATTATAAATAGCACGTAAATTTTGTTCAACTACTTCAGATATACTGGATCTTTTAGTTTTTCTACTTTTTAATAATTCATTTAAAAAATTATCATCATTATTATTATTAACTTGTAATGATTTTTCATTATCTATTGAATCATAAAAATTATATGATTTGTCATTTAAATTTTTTAAACCATTTTCAATTTTTTTAATTAAATTCATTGCATCAGGAATTTTATCACTATCAATAATATCACTATCAGTATTTTGTTTGTCTTTATATTGCATTGGATATTTCATTCGTAATTCTAATTCACTTACACGTTTTTTATACTCTTCAAGTTTTGTTTTCATTTCTTCTTCAGATTCAGTTTCATTTGTATTGACTGGTATTTTTTCATATAAACCAATATGACCATATTTATTTCTTTTTTCATCATAAATTTCTCGTCTTCTTAGTAATTTTTCAAGACGTTCCATGTCTCTTTTTGCATTTATTTTTTTGATAATACTATAAATTGATTTACGATTTCCAGTTGTTTCTTCAGTATTTTCATTATTATTTTCTTTGCTTGAAGTATTTTCATCAGAGTCTGTTACTTCCAAGTGTTTTGAAAACTTTTCAAGAATCATTTTATCAGCATACTCATTTTCTCGTTCTTCACAAGATTTTATCTAAAAAAATATATTTAAAAAAAAAAAGTTAATTTTATCTTTAAAGTAGTAAAAATATATTGCAGTAAAATTTTTTTTTATACAATTCTTTTTCTGTTATTTACTTTAAAGTTTTCACAAAAAAAAGTAAATATCCTGAAGCTATTAATTTTTTTTTTTTTATTTAAGTGCTTATTGAAACAAAAAAATAAAAAGAAAATATAAAAAAACAAGATTAAAAAGTGCGTTTACTTACTTTTATGTCAGGAATGACCCAGAAACCAATTCCACCAGATGGAAGTTTCATAGATATTCCTTTTTCACTTGTGACCACAGCTGGCTTGAGTTCAGGCATGTCCTTTTCATTAACTAGTTTTAGTGTCTCGTTGTTTAAAAGTACCGTCCTAAAACAACCATCCATAAATTTTAGTTATATTAAAAAATAAAATTTTATTAACAAAATTTAAAAAAAAAAAATAATAAAATTGTATTACGTATAGTAGTTTATGTTTATCATAGTAAAAAAAAAACCAAAAAACCAACTCACTCTGAAAACATTTGATTATTAGCATCAAAACCAGGTAATAAAATATATTTATGAAGTGTTTTGATTTTAATTCCTTTAAGACGAATAACAAGTTTTGTAGAAGCTAAATTTATACCAAAAATAGTTATTGAACCTTTTTCATATCTTGATGAAGCTTTTGTACATTGACAATATATATTAGTATGACTTGGATTTTCAGTTATTATTTTAGCATCTAAAACTTCACGTCCAACAAGAGTTTTATGTAATACAGATACCCAAAAATCCTATAAAATTATCATACAATATATCAAGTTTAATTAAAAATTTAATTATGAATAATAACAGTAATAATATAACAATGTACGATGACTTACTGGAGTTGGTTTAAAAAGGTTTGAATTAAGTGGTTGTCTCATTAAAACTTGTACACCAAGTTTTGCTGAATTTCCTAAACGTCTTGTCCAAATAAGTGCACCTAAAAATTGATCCTTGCATTCTTCAGGTTTAGACTCAACTAAAATTAATAAATAAATAAATTCATAGTTAGTTAATAAAATTAATAATATTTTTTAAATGTAAATTAATATTTACCTAGCCAAAGTGGTTTTTTGGCATTATTTCGTCCAATTATACGATGAAGCATTTCTTTGTCGTAAGCCAAATTGTCATGATGAATTAAAACACCACTTTTAGAATCCAATGTAATACTGGCAAAATCACTTGATAAAAAAATTAAAATAAGTTATTAATATAAATTTTCAAGTATAATATTTAAAATTAATTTCTTTTTTATTTTTATTTTTTTTATACTTACGGATGCCATGTTATTGCTGACAATGCATCTGACACAATACTCATGTAATCTTGTAAATAAACTTGTTCATGAATAGTCTTCATTTTAACAATATCAGGTCCAGTTATTATACTTTTTGAATATCTTGGAAATGCTTCCAACATATTTTTTAAACGTATTAAATTTTTTCCCAATTCTTTTCCACTCATGTCACATCTTGTTTGACATTCTATACAAATGTAATATATATATATATATTTATCAAGTTGCAATATTATTTTAATTAAATTATTATCAAAATTAATTACCATAGCCAAGTTGCCAACTGACATTGTAACCCTTTTCATCACTAAATGAAATAAGATCTAGTACGTTTCTCGAATCCCAAGTTCTATCTTTAAAACCACCAATATCTCCAGAATGTTGTTGTGGTGCAACAGCAGCAAGAATGTTCAAACCTGCATTCTCAGCCCATTGATTCAACATACTCCAATTACCCGCTATTATTTAAAATTATATTGATTAAATTATATACATTTAGTAATTCAATTATCAAAATATAATTGTAGAATTTATTTAAATATATATTTATTTGTCTTACATGTCAATACAAAGCCTGAATCATCAATTGTTATATTATTTTTTTGAAAAATAAAAGAATTACTTTTTGGTCCTGCAATTCTGACAAAAGCTGGTGACAATGCTTTTGCCATATTTAAATATTTTTCCGTATCATTTCTATAAAAAATTATTTAAATTATTATATATTGTTATTTTTTTTTTTAATATTATTTTATTTACTTACTTGAATAAATTGCCAGTAAATATAACATTTGAATCAAGAGTAATGCTTAGAAATTTTTCATGTGTTAAGGCTATTGGTTTTTTTCCATAAATAGATAACATAATTTTTTCTGCTTTAAAACAATCATATTTGATTGTTAATAAAATTAAAATAAAAAATAATTTTGCAGAATTTAAATCTGCCATTTTAATTTTTAAAGAAATTTTCTTAATTATTTTTTTATTGGTATTATTTTTAAAATATAACAAGAAAATATTTGATTGAATGTGTTGAAAGTCAAATCACAAATTTTTTGTCATAACAATAATAAACTTTTAAGTATAACTATTTAAGTGAATATAAAACTTTTGAATAAGACTTATTTAAGTTCAGAGCACAAGTGTCTCTGGTGCTTTTCAATCATAAACTGAAATTAAATAATTTTATTTTTTTTTTACTCAACAGTTACTAAAAAAACCTCTGTTAATGCAAAAATTTAATAACAAAAAAAAAATTAAAAATAAAAGCAAAAATGCAGGATTGTTATTTTATTATTTTATTATTTTATTTTTACCAAGTCAAATTAATTTTGAAATAACACTGCGTTCCAGGTCATTGATTGTGTAAATTTATTGAATGGAATCAAGGTTGCATGCATGAAAATTCTATATACGTTTGCAAAAATTTTAAATTGCAAAACAGCAAAATGTCCTAAATATAAAAAGAAAATAAATGAATTAATAAATAATAAAAAAAATTTATTAAATTTACTAATAAAATTTTGGAAATAGGTTAAATAAATAAGAATACATTTTTATAACATTATTGTTTTTTATTACGTTTTTTTTTTTTTTTTTTTTTCCTCTTTTTTTTTTTGTGGTTTAGAACTAAATAACATAAACTAAATTTTTTTTATTAATTATTTTCATTTTCATCGGGATTCTATGAATAATAATAGTGACAGAATCTATAACGATTTTTGACCTAGCCCCAACTTTCAAATGGTTTTTTTTACTATTTCATTCAAATTGTTGTTGACAATTTATTTTCTTGAAGATTGACATGATGATGGCATTCTTGATTGTTAGTGACACTGTTAAATTTAAACGTGTCTAGTTGGGGAATCTGAGGTTTGATTTATTTTCAAATTTAAAAGTAAATCAACGTTTTTTTTTTTTTTCTCTGTTGGTTTCTTTATCTCGTTTTTTTTTTTCCATTTGTGTCTTGACTGTTAAGTGTCATTCTTAATTGTTGGTTTGTGTTGAAGAGTTTTTCAGTTGTTTATATAATATTATCAATATTAATATATATTTAGCAGTTTATATATATATCTAACAACAATATAATATTATCAACGTTTTTCTTTCATTTAAATGTTTACGTAATAATATTATATTCAACAACAAATTAACGTGTATTTTTGTGTTTTTTTTTTTTTTCGACGCTAAGCAATTTAAATATTATTTATTAAAAAAATTTTAACGAATTAATTTTATTTATTTATTTGTCCAGAGTTGCATGTTTGTGATAATTCAAATTTATATATCCTCCATGTTTATTTTTTCAGTAATTCAAATTACTTTTACAATAAATTCAGAATGTTGAGTTGTTCAACTTTTGTATAGAGTCAAAATTGGTTTAATTTTTTTTCAAATTTTTGGAATATTTAAGTTAAAAAATAAATAAATAAAATAAGCGTGGATATATATTTTGTTGTTTGTGTTTAAATTTTTCGAATGATTTATTATCAATTTTTAAAAGTATAGAAAAAAAATTTAAAATATCTTGAAACCTTCAATCTCAGTTAGCTCATAGACTTGTTTTTTATGTTTTATTTTTTTTTTTGTTTTCTTTTTTTTTTTTTTTTATAACAAATAGGCATTAGTATTGCTTTTCAGGTTAAAAGTTTATATTTTTTATTTTTTTGAAAATTATTATATTTTTCTTTTAAAAATTTATCAACTCGTTTGTTCATTAAATTTGTCAGTTAATCTTTCTGTTAATACACACACAAGTCCATGCAAAGGTCAGATGTATAATCGATATTTAATAAAATTTTTTTAAATTATTATTTTCACTTTGGCAGTTGAAAAAAAAAAAAAAAAATTTCTTTATTATTTATTGTTATATATTTTTTTTTATATCGTAACTTTTGGATTTTATTATTATATTTTTTTTCCTTTTAGTTTCTGTTTTTTTTACAATCTTCAATTAATCATTACTTTCATTCTTTTATTATTATTATTTTTCTTATCATTTGATAATCTTTCCCTTATTTTTACCCCCACATGTATAAAGCCAAAGTTCAATTTTTTAACTAGTCATATTTCTTGTTTAAAGCTTTTTATTACTAATAACTTTTTTTTTTTTTAATAACATAATTCACAACTTAATTGCTATCTCACTTTTCTACTTTTTATATATATATATATATTTTGTGAATAATATAATTACAATTTATTTATTGTATTTTAAAACAATTCTCAATATAATCTGTGACAAGTTTTATTTTTTTTTTTTATTACTTTATAATGCGTTGTGTCGTTGTCTCTGAATAGTCATAATTAATTATTTTTTATATGTAACATTAAATTGGAAATTTATAAATTTTTTTTTTGGGTTTTTTTAAGTTTTTTTTTTTTCTGAATATTTTGAATTTTTCACTGAATGAATTTATAGTTATATCAAAGTTATTAATATTATTTTATTTTTTTTTTTAATAATTCAGTGTTGGTTTTATTTTAAATTTTATGCTAGTCATCAATTTATCGGTTTTAATTTTTATTTTCATTAAGAACTATTTACATAGAAAAATTCTTTCAGTTCTTTCGGCGTATTAAAAACATGACACATTGATTTTTAAATTTATTTTCCTAATCATCCAACATTAACAAATTTCTTAATCTTTCATTTTGAAAAAACAATTTTTTTTTTTTTTTAAATTTATTAACCCATATTTTTTGTGACATAAAAATTTAAATGAATAATAAACATTTATTTTTATTATTAATTAAAAAATTTTTTTTAATTTTTATACAATTTTTCTTAGGACAAATAAAAATTTCTTTTTTTTTTTTTTTTTCGTCTTTGACGTTTTATTTTATTAT
>WSYQ01000385.1:0-16566 GCA_011426435.1 Lysiphlebus fabarum | reverse complement strand
AAAATTTTCAAGTCTTGGTTACCTTTTTCTAAAATATTTAGCTTATTTTCTATATTTTGTAACGAACCAGCAAAGATTTGATTTTCAATTTTAAAATTTTTATCCAAATTTTCAATTGAATTTACGATTGAATTTTTTTTTTCATTCAATTCAACTACTTTTTTATCAAGCTGATATATTACATCAGCATTACGTGTTGCAAGGTCTTGTACTGAATCAATAATAATCAATTGATTATTTTGATTAGTTTTTGAATCAGATTTAAGAGAATCTATAAGCGTACTATTAGTATCAGCTATACCTCTTAAAGATGTCGTTATTTGATACAAAGCTCGTGTTTCTTCTTTCACAATATTTCTAGTCACTTTCACTGATGCAGCATCCGTATATGCTACAGGATCGGCAATATTACACAATTTTCGATAATTAATATCATAATGACCATCTCTTGTTATTTTAAAGCCTTCACCAGGAGGTCCACGCGTGCCTCTATCTTTTATTTTACTTTGTATTAATTGATGCCCGAAAACATCGATACTCATGTTTGGTTGACCGATGAATGAGAACTGAATAAATTTGTTTAATGTACATTAATTAATAGATTATTTCAGCCTCCTTCAGTTCTTCAATGATTGAAATTATTTCATTATCATTTCCATGATTTCCAGCTGCTTAAGACGCTATTAAAAGTCTAAGACGATTAATTAGTTCGTTAAGCGGTGTGTCCACACGCAAGTTTTTTCATGCAAGTCCTTGCAGCAAGGCCTTGCGTCAGAATAGTTCATCTGTCACGAATGTAGGGAGCGTTCCGATAACTACCTGACGTTGTTTCAGTTAATACCAACTAAAAGAAAATTGAGTAATTAAAATTATTAGTAAAATTATTTTATTGAGTAATTAAAATGTTTATTATAAATTATATTTATTGAAAAGTGATTGCACGAAATGTAAACAATAAATATAAATGAATATTAACAAAGAAAGTATGGGTTATGTGTTATTATTATTAACATATGTATTTAAGTTGTTAAGTTGTCTGCCTAAAATTATACGCTGTAAAGTAATCAACTTGCATGAAAAATTGAGACAAGTTTCAATTTTCTGTGCAAGCCTTGCAAGACTCTTTAGGGCAGATTTTCACCAAAATTCTAGTAATAATCTAGTGGTGCAAGGCCTTGCTGCAAGGACTTGCACGAAAAACTTGCGTGTGGACACACCGCTTTAGGATCATCCCAATAGACATAATCAATTGCAGGATTCCCAGTTATTTTGAATTGAGGTAAACCTGAACCTTGATGTGTCATGGATTCAATAAAAGGTGCAATATATATTCTATATTTTTCATTTTTTTCAGTTCGAAAATCACTTTTAGGATCATAAAATTTATGGTGATTATTCGTTAATTTTATCATTTCAATAAAATTTTTCTCATCATCATTGTTGATTAATGACGTTTCAGGATTGTTTTTAAATAATAACTCTAACAAGCCTGGTGTTTCATGATATACCAATATGGATTTTATTGTCTTTAAAATCAATTTTCGAATCTCCAAATTTAAGCATATTGTCTTTTTTCAGTTTCCGAATACTATATCCACTATCTACAGACTTTTGTTTGTTCAGTTTTTTCAAATATTCTTAAATTTTAATTGGTGATAATTTTTTTTTCATAGGAGTAGATCGAATTGTCTCACTTAAATTATTATCAGAATCTAAAGCACTTGCAAATGATGAATCAGCTATTTCATCTTCTTGATAATTATCATCCTCATCATCGGTCAATAAATCATTATCATATTTTTCAACTTTTTTTATTTTAATTGGTAACTTTGTATACTCATCTTTGATTTCTTGTTTTACATTATTTTTATTATTTTGATTATTATTTTGATTATTATGATTTGATGCTTCAACTAATTTCTGAAGTGGTGTTACAATAGGTTTAAATACATTGTTTGAAATATCATCTGATGCTTTTTGTCCTAATTTTAAAATTTTATGCTTTTGTCTGATAGCATGACTGGCTTTAGAAATTTCACTTAATAATTTTTTCTTTTCATCTAACTTTTTATTGTCCATGTTGATGTTTATTACTTGACATCTATGACAATACTATTGTTAACATAATATTTACTCTGATTTTATACTTATATAACAATCAAAGCCTTTTCTATATCGACCATTATTAAGTTCACTATCTTTATCAATTACAATAAATCCATGTTTGTTATCTTTCCAACATGCGTAACATAAATTTTTGAATTCTGTGTATGTCATATCTGTATTTACATGATCAAAATATATTCGTTTTAAATTAAGATCATCTTGTTTGAAAAGAACTAAAAAATTTGCATTATCTCTAATCAAATGTTTAGGTATTCGAGCGTAAGTTTGGCAAAGATAAAAACAATCTACGTTTTGATGTCTACCCATACAAAAAAAAGCTCTAATATTATCTTGTTTTTCACATGAAACATCATCAAAGATCATGACAGAGTTTGGTTTTGTATCTTGAGGTTGAAGTACTTGTTCATGCTCATTAAAAGGAAAATAACCAATACCTTTCACTGATTGTAATAAATTTTCTAAAAGTTTATATTTTGGTTGATTCAAAGACTTTGAATAAACGTATACATTTTCAAAACGTAAACCATTTTCGTGTGTAATTATTGCAAATAAAACATTCGTTTTTCCAATACCACTTGGACCACAAAAAATTGCTCGAACACTATTTGGTAATAAATCTCCATGCCGTTTTTTCTTTTTTTCAGTACTATCTTGAATTAGTTCATCGAAATTTGTAACTGGTTCATTTCATTGTGTAAGTTAGAGCAAGTCTTGTTTATTACTAAATGATATAACTATAAGTACTTGTTCTTATAATCTTTTTCATCAGTTACCTTTGAACTATGATTGAGCATAGACGTCAAAAAGGAAAAGGCATTGTGAATAAAATTATCAATAAACTTCCTTTTGAGTTACATCTTCCAAAATATAATTATTGTGGTCCTGGTACTAAGTTATCGAAAAGATTAGAACGAGGTGATCAAGGCATAAATCCATTAGACGAGTCGTGTAAAATACGAAAAAAATAAAGATAATTTAGTTGCTAGACATCAGGCTGATAGAGTACTTGCTGAGAAAGCTTGGCAACGTGTACTTGCTAAAGACTCTTCTATAGCCGAAAAAGCAGCTGCTTGGGGAGTAACTAACGCTATGAAAGCAAAATTAAAAATGGGTATGGCATTAAAAAAGAGAAAACGAACCAAAAAAATAACAAAAATAAAAAAAAAAAGACCTTCGGTATCATTAAAAAAAATTATTAGCTTAACAAAAAAATTAACTCAACCTGGTAGCGATCCTATAAAATCAGTTATAAAAGGAGCCCGTGATGCTGTAAAAAAGTCTGGTGGTAAAAAAAATGTTCGTTTACCTCGTGTTTTACCATTACCAGCTAAAATTGGTGGTTTTTTACCTTTTTTAATGCCTGTTTTTGCTGGCCTTAGTGCTGTGGGTGCTTTATCAGGTGGTGCTGCTTCAATAATGAAAACTATCAATGAAGCAAATGCTGCTAAAAATAGACTTGAAGAAAATAAACGTCATAATGAAAAAATGGAATCAATTGCTTTGGGAAATGGTATGTTCTTACAACCTCATAAAAAAGGATTTGGTTTATTCTTGAAACCATCAAAAAACGTGTAAAGCTACCACACCGAGCCTTGACCGATATTGATCTTATAAAATATGCAAAAATTTTTAAAATTCCAAATTTTCGTGGTGTATTTATGAGAAATGATTTACCTAAATCAGGTCCTAAAAAATATGAGTCATCAATTATTAATCTTGATGATAAAGATGGTCCTGGAACACACTGGGTTGCATATAAAAAGAAAAATAATGAAGTTATTTATTTTGATAGTTTTGGAGATTTAGGTCCTCCTGAAGAATTAAAAAAATATCTCGGTGTTGGTAGCATTAAATATGATTATAAAAATTATCAAGAATATGATACAGTCATATGTGGTCATTTATGTTTGAAATTTTTATCAGGACAATTATAAATACATACGTTCATTTAATATTGACATTAGTCATGACTGATTCGTTCACATTAACACTTTCCGGAGCCTCTTCTATTTTAGAAGCTCAATATTTTCCACCAATTGAATTATCTAAAGACAAAAGTTATGCTATGGGCCTTGTTGAATTGCTAACATTCAATTCAATACCAAATATTGATGAGTACAATAATAAATTTTATGTGGGTGATAATGTCGTTACTTTACCTACTGGTAGTTATGAAATTGAAGATATTGAAGATTATTTAAAGAAAGAATTACCAGAAATTTCTCTAAGTATTAAAGCGAATACTAATGAATTGTGTTGTGAAATATTGTGTAACAAGTATATAAATTTCCAAGAAAATAATACAATAGGGAGATTGCTTGGATTATCATCACAAATATTAACTCCTAATGTCTTGCATAAATCGGATTTGACTGTTACTATTATAAAAGTTAATGCCTTACGTATTGAATGTAATATAACAACTGGTGCGTATATGAATGATCGGCCAGTTCATACGATTCATGAATTTTTTCCTAGTGTTCCAAAAGGATATAAGATTATAGAAGTACCGTCTTATGTCATTTATCTTCCAATCGCCGTACAAGCAATACACAATATTCAATTAAAAATTGTTGATCAAGACGGAGACTTGGTGAATTTTCGAGGAGAAACTATAACAATTCGTCTACATGTCAGACGTTTATAATAATAACAATGGGAATTGTATTTAATAAAAAAATTATCGGATATAGTTATAAAAATCAATCGACATGCCAAAAGTCAAGCAGTCTAAGAAGACCTTTGAAAGTGATAACACGTCAGAACATTCAGTTTCTCAAAAAGAAACCGAATGGTCTAAAAATAAAAAAGAAAAAGTAAAGATACATTTTTGTTGTTTTTTGTGCTTTCTACCATGGAAGAAATTTTAAATATCCAAAGACCAATAATTTTCGATGAGTCAGTTGCTCATTATGAGCATCATACTCATTTACCTTATGGTGCTTCAAAATTTAACAATAGTGACGAAATAAGAATCGGAGTTCAACATCAAGATCTGTGTTTATTACCAAGTAAAAGTTCAATACATATAACAGGAAAATTTACAAATACTAATGGAAATGCTGTAGCTGCTACAACAACTGTAGTCAACATGTCAATTGCTCATATGTTTGAAGAAATCCGATATGAAATAAATGGTGTTGAAATTGATCGTAGTAAAAATGTTGGTCTTACTACTTTAATGAAAGGATATGTATCATTTAATCCCAATCAAAAATCAATTTTAGAAAATGCTGGATGGATTGATGATACTAAAATATTTGATGACAATGGAAATTTTGATATATCAATTCCATTAAGTATGATATTAGGTTTTGCTGAAGATTATCGTAAAATAATTATTAATGCCAAACATGAACTCGTTCTTGTAAGATCAAATACTGATACCAACGCATACAAACAAACAGTTGTTGCAGATGGTGCCGCTGCTGTTGCTGAAGAAGTGAAAATTACTTTAGAAAAAATTGAATGGATAGTACCATATATACGAGTATCAGATAAACAAAAAATTCAACTACTTAATTTTATTGCAAAAGATCCATCTATAGCAATGAGTTTTCGTACTTGGGAACTGTATGATTACCCATTACTACCAGCAACAACAAAGCATATCTGGAGTGTAAAGACATCAACACAACTTGAAAAACCTAGATATGTCATTGTTGGTTTTCAAACAGCGCGAAAAAATATTGCAAACCAAAATGCGAGTCTTTTCGATCATTGTAATATGCGAGATATCAAACTTTTTCTTAATTCTCAGTCATATCCCTATGGGAATCTTAATATTGACATAACACATAACCAATATGCTTTGCTATATGACATGTTTGCTCAATTCCAAGTTTCTTACTATGGAAAAGAGACAGAACCATTTTTAACCAAGAAAGAGTATATGAATCAAGCTCCTTTAATTGTAATTGATTGTTCAAAACAAAATGAATTTTTAAAATCTGGACCAGTTGATATACGACTTGAATTTGAATCATTTCAACAGTTTCCTGCTCAAACATCAGCTTATTGCTTAATATTACATGACCGTATTGTTGAGTACAATCCAATAAGCGGTTCCGTCCGAAAATTAATATAAATGTAAGCATATGATAAAAAATATTCATTCACAGCCAGACTTTCATAGGCATCACATTAAAATGTTTAAAAAAAATAAATCTACTGACGAATACTCAGATAAAACTCCTTTGATCAAAGAATCAAAGGCTGAAAAAGAAGAGAGAAAACAACAACAACAACAACTACAAAAACAATTGAATGAATCTTCTAAAAATTCCAAATTTTTTTCGGGTTGGTCAAAAAAAAAATAAAGATCGATTAAAAAAATTCGATTCGATTATGAATGAAAAAATAGTAAAATCAAAAATCAAATACTTGAAACTTAAAAACTCAGAAGACATTGATAAAACGGATCAAGAAATTCTACAATTAATTATCTTCAAAAGATGCATGTATCATTTACTACCAATACCATACACATAATGTATACATGGTCACATGCATATCAAGCAGCACGACGTGGAGAATGGGAAACAGCAGCTCGAGATCGTGAAAGATTCCAAATGAGAATTAAAAAATTAAGTGAAATTATAGATCCAATTTTATTAAAAAAACACAATGAATTCTGTAAAACTAAATTTGATAAATAAATAAACATTTTCAAATATAAAAATCAGTTTTAAATATATTTATTTTTTTTTTAAATCAAATACACTTTTAAGATTAAAAAATATACTTTTGAAATTATTCTTCGTCTTGTACCCTATTGTCATCTTCGCTTTCTTGTTGTTCAGTAGATTCAATTCTTTCATGTCTATTCCATAGCTCAAATAATTCTTGTACAAGTGGTGTTAAAGTTGGTATTGAAGCTCGATCAAAATATCTCAAAATAAGATCGTTTTCATCGAAGGCATATGGTGGTAATTCAAACAAGTCTATAAGTTTCCATTGACTTTCAGTAGTTGAGTAAACTTCATTATATGTATCCAAACACATTTCAAATCGCAGAAGTTCAACTTTTTTCCAATGTATATGTAAATCATCGAGAAAAGAAATCAGCTTTTCTTCTTGTGTATTAAATTCAGAATTATGAAATAGAAATTTTTGATAAATTTCCAACTCCATATAACACTGGTTTTCCATTATCATTGCAAGCTATTACTATTAACTAATTTATGTAAACAGTGCTTGCACACTACGAGTTATTATATTAATGAGCGCTGTTCAAGCTTTCCTAGCAAGCTTACAAGGCCCCTACTATATTATATTAATGCGTGCGCATATGCTTATATTATAGTTTGTTTAAAAAACATTTGACTCAAATAAATTTGAAATAAACAGTGTTTAGTCAACATAGATGTCATTTTTTTGAATCAATATTTTTTTAAATTATTACATTTTATTTTTTTGGCATGGAAAACAATTTTTCTTTTTCGGTAATGGCCCATCGAATGCATCTGTATGTAAACTTAAAAAATTAAAATGTTCTCTGCATCGACGTTCGTCAATGAATTTTTGTTTACTTTTTAAATTTTCAGGTAGTTTTTCCCATACTTTATCCATTGATTCTGATGCATATGAAAAAATAAAATTTTCTGGCAATATTTCAATATCTTCTTTTGTAAGTTTTGATAAATCTTTTAATACATAAAACAATTGTATGGACTTATTAAGAGATGGTTTTACACCCCAATAATTTTCAAACCATAAATTTAATTGTTGTACATTCTCAAGTGCACAATTACAATTACGTATATTCTAGATAATTTGATATTTGATTTTTCATTGTTTTTATTCCTGGAGCATTCATTGAATATAAATCGATATTTACTTTTGAATTTTCTGTTATATCTTCCAACCATTTTTTTTTCTCATCACCTTTTACATATATATAATCTGCTGATTTAAGAACGTCAGTAATTATTGGTTTTATATCTTCAAAAGATATATCACCACATTCCCATGATAAACCATGCAAATTACGAATTAACCAATGATTCATTGATTTGTATCTTGCAGGCAAATTATGCGATGTACTTGGTGGTTTAAATACAAAACAATATGTATTTTTTTTTTGGATATCAATTGCAGCAAATTCTTTTAAAACAAAAGCATTATGAGGTTGCTTAAAACCTTGTATATCTACAATTAATTCCATAATTTTTGGAACGACTTTCCTTTGAAAAAACTTTAAAGACACTGATAGTTTTTAATTTCAATAATCTTTTTTGTATAAACACATACATATAAAAAAATAAATATATATGAAAAATTAATAATATTTTTTACCCCACTTATGACACATGCTTTACTGAGAATATATTTCTCAAAAAGCAATAAAAATTTATATTTATAAAAACGTTGATTTTAACGGTTTCTAATGTAATCATAAATTGAAATAGTATGACATCATTAATGAGTCATAACCATAAATCATTTTTTTAAATTAAATTAAATTTATAAAAAATATGTATTAAATAAACAAAAAACTCATAAAACTTAAGAATAAATTTTGATGATCAAATATCCGGCTTACACATCATCCACCCCCCCCCCCCCCCCATCTCCATACTCGAGCCCCCTATCCCCATCTCCATACTCGCAATCCAACATCCCCCCATCTTAGCTACAACCCCCAATCACATTTACTACCCCTAAAACATCCCATAACTTTTTTTACAACCCTTAATTAATTCATTAATTAAGGGTTGATACAGAATCGGCCCTGTTTCCCTACTATACTTGAATCTGTTATAACTATTGGATAGTGATATAATAGCTATATGTAGTTGATATATTTGGAGTTTAATGCGGTTTTTTTGTGATAAAACTTAAGTTTTAAACTTTAAATCAGAAAGATTATAAGAAAACCTCGATTCCTTGCTCCATACTTCTGAAGTTAATTTTTCAAAACTATCGTATGACTACAAAACTTTACATGCTTAAGGGAGTTATAAAGTGATACAAGAGTTATATGGAGTGATGTATTCCAAGTTTAAGACGAATTTCGCTAATTCCAAACTTTGAATCAAAAAGATTATGAAAAAACGTCGGTTTCTAGAATCAATATTTTTGAACGTCTGTCTTGCAAAATACCGAACGTTTACAAAAAAGTTCAACGTTTATCGAGTTATAAAGTTGTATATGAACCATATACGGCGGAATATTCTATGTTTGATGCATATTTCGCAAGTTTCAAACTTCAAATCGAATTGATTATGAAAAAACCTTGATCTCAAGAATCAATACTTTTGAAGTTTATTTTTTCAAAACTCACGTTTGGTTACAAAAATTTATATGTTTAAATGAGTAATATAATAGCTATATTCGGTGATATATTCGATGTTTATTAAGAATTTCGCCAGTTTAGAAAACGATTCTAAAAAACGTTTGATAAAAAATAAACTTTAAATCAAAACGATTATGAAAAAACGTCGATTTCAAGAATCAATATTTTCGAACGTCTGCCTTGCAAAATATCGAACGTTAACGAAAACGTTCAACGTTTATCGAGTTATAGAGTTGTATATAAACCATATACGGTGGAATATTCTATGTTTGATGCATATTTCGCAAGTTTCAAACTTCAAATCGAAACGATTATGAAAAAACCTTGATCTCAAGAATCAATACTTTTGAAGTTTATTTTTTCAAAACTCACGTTTGGTTACAAAAATTTACATGCTTAAGGGAGTTATAAAGTGATATAAGAGCTATATGGAGTGATGTATTCCAAGTTTAAAACGAATTTCGCTAATATCAAACTTTAAATCAAAACGATTATGAAAAAACGTCGATTTCAAAAATCAATATTTTCGAACGTCTGTCTTGCAAAATACCGAACGTTTACAAAAAAGTTCAACCCTTATCGAGTTATAAAGTTGTATATAAACTATATTCCATGTTTGATTTATATTTCGACAGATTCAAACTTATGAGAGTTACATTTGGTAATATTTACCATGTTCATTGAGAATTCCGCTAGTTTCAAACTTTAAATAAAAACGAATATAAAAAACCGTCGATTTCAACAATCAATACTTTTAAACCTCTTTCTTGCAAAATACCGAACGTTCACAAAAAAGTTCAATGTTTATTGAGTTATAAAATTGTATATAAACCATATACGGTGGAATATTCTATGTTTGATGCATATTTCGCAAGTTTCAAACTTTAAATCCAAACGATTGAAGTTCAAGTTTATTCAGTTATAAAGTTGTATATAAACCATATACGGTGGAATATTCTATGTTTGATACATATTTCGCAAGTTTCAAACTTTAAATCCAAACGATTGAAGTTCAAGTTTATTCAGTTATAAAGTTGTATATAAACCATATACGGTGGAATATTCTATGTTTGATACATATTTCGCAAGTTTCAAACTTTAAATCTAAACGATTATGAAAAAACGTCGATCTCAAGATTCCATATTTTTGAACCTCTCTCTTGCGAAATACCGAACGCTCACAAAAAAGTTCAACGTTTATCTTATTGTATATAAACCATATACGGTGGAATTTTCTATGTTAGATGCATATTTCGCAAGTTTCAAACTGTAAATCCAAACGATTGAAGTTCAAGTTTATTCAGTTATAAAGTTGTATATAAACCATATACGGTGGAATATTCTATGTTTGATACATATTTCGCAAGTTTCAAACTTTAAATCGAAACGTCGATTCCTTGCTCCATACTTCTGAAGTTTATTTTTCAAAACTATCGTATGGTTACAAAAATTTACATGCTTAAGGGAGTTATAAAGTGATATAAGAGCTATATGGAGTGATGTATTCCAAGTTTAAAACGAATTTCACTAACTTCAAACTTTAAATCAAAAAGATTATAAAAAAACGTCGATTTCTAGAATCAATATTTTCGAACGTCTGCCTTGCAAAATATCGAACGTTAACGAAAACGTTCAACGTTTATCGAGTTATAAACCATATACGGTGGAATATTCTATGTTTGATGCATATTTCGACAGATTCAAATTTATGAGAGCTACATTTGGTAATATTTACAAGTTTGATGCATCTTTCGCTAGTTTCAAACATTAAATCAAAAATTCCTGGGTCCATACATCTAAAGTTTATTTTCCAAAACTATCGTATTGTTACAAAAATTTACATTCTCAAGCGAGTTATAAGTTATATAAGAGCTACATTTGGTATTATTTACGAAATTTTTTTCGGTTCTTTAGTAAAAAAAAAAAAATTCAGTATGAATGATTTTATATGTAAAATTTTCTCAGCTTTTTGGAAAAAATATTTATATTTTTCTCAATTTTTTTGTTATCTATGAAAATCATGTTTAAAAAAATATAAAAAGCTGAATTCATGATCTTGCCCCTAAATTTTTTCCATTTTCATTATCATTTTTGGAAAGCTGAAAAAATTTTACATAGATAACGTTTTGAAACCTGTTGGGTTCTTTGAAAAAACGACTAGGATAAATCAAAAGGCATGGAAGTTGGGCGAAAGGTCCATGATTCGGGCCTTTCCATTTTAATTTTTTTTTTTTTTTTTATATTATTACAAAATAGTATCAAAAAATAGTTTTGTGTTTCCATGATAATAGTGAAGTAAAAAAAAAAAAAAAAAAATTCTCACTCAAAATTGAGCGTTAAAAACACGGATTTTCGCCCATTTTTCATGCCTTTTGATTTATCGTAGTCGTTTTTTCAGGGAAGGTTTCAAGCCGTTATCTATGTAAAATTTACTCAGCTTATCGAAAATGATAACGAAAATGAAAAAAAATTAAGGGGCAAGGTCATATATTCAGCTTTCTAAAATGTTAAACATGATTTTCATAGATAATAAAAAAATTGAGAAAAACATACATATTTTTTTTAGAGCTGAGAAAATTTTACATATCAAATCATTCATCCTCAATCTTTTTTGTTTTTATAAAAAACCGAAAAAAATTATTGAAAAAAACCCAATTTCAAATTTTGATGCAATTCCCCATACAATAGGGGTCAAAATAAGGGGGGGGGGAAATCTAAAAAAAATTTACATGGCATATCTTTCTAAGGTCTATGATAGTTAAAAATATTTCTGAGGATAGGTCACCCAAATCGCCATCCACAATTGGCGTTTTTGCTCATACATATAAATAATCGTGTATAAATTAAAGTGAAAAAAAAAAATTTTTAAAAGAAAAATTTTAGTGTAAAAAAAAAAGGGTACAAAATTAAAATAGAATAGTTTAATAAAACAGTAAATTTACAGGTGAAGGACAAGAAAAGAGAGCAGGATTAAAGAGAAAACACCCACCTGTTCGAACCCGCAGCCCAGTTTCTAATGTAATCATAAATTGAAATAGTATGACATCATTAATGAGTCATAACCATAAATCATTTTTTTAAATTAAATTGAATTTATAAAAAAAAATATGTATTAAATAAACAAAAAACTCATAAAACTTAAGAATAAATTTTGATGATCAAATATCCGGCTTACACATCATCCCCCCCCACCCACCCCCCTCCCCACATCGCCATACTCGAGCCCCCTATCTCCCCATCTCCATACTCGCAATCCAACATCCCCCCATCTTAGCTACAACCCCCAATCTCAATACCTTTCTTACCTCACTTACATCTCTCCTACACATCACATTTACTACCCCTAAAACATCCCATAACTTTTTTTACAACCCTTAATTAATTCATTAATTAAGGGTTGATACAGAATCGGCCCTGTTTCCCTACTATACTTGAATCTGTTATAACTATTGGATAGTGATATAATAGCTATATGTAGTTGATATATTTGGAGTTTAATGCGGATTTTTTGTGATAAAACTTTAAGTCAAAAAGATTATGAAAAAACGTCTATTTCAAGAATCGATATTTTTGAACCTCTCTATTGCAAAATGCCGAACGTTGATGCATTTGATGCATATTTCGCAAGTTTCAAACTTTAAATCAAAACGATTATAAGAAAACGTCGATTCCTAGCTCCATACTTCTGAAGTATATTTTTCAAAACTATCGTATGACTACAAAACTTTACATGCTTAAGGGAGTTATAAAGTGATACAAGAGTTATATGGAGTGATGTATTCCAAGTTTAAGACGAATTTCGCTAATTCCAAACTTTGAATCAAAAAGATTATGAAAAAACGTCGATTTCTAGAATCAATATTTTTGAACGTCTGTCTTGCAAAATACCGAACGTTAACGAAAACGTTCAACGTTCATCGAGTTATGAAGTTGTATATACCGAACGTTTACAAAAAAGTTCAACCCTTATCGAGTTATAAAGTTGTATATAAACTATATTCCATGTTTGATTTATATTTCGACAGATTCAAACTTATGAGAGTTACATTTGGTAATATTTACCATGTTCATTGAAAATTCCGCCAGTTTCAAACTTTAAATAAAAACGAATATAAAAAACCGTCGATTTCAACAATCAATACTTTTAAACCTCTTTCTTGCAAAATACCGAACGTTCACAAAAAAGTTCAATGTTTATTGAGTTATAAAATTGTATATAAACCATATACGGTGGAATATTCTATGTTTGATGCATATTTCGCAAGTTTCAAACTTTAAATCTAAACGATTATGAAAAAACGTCGATCTCAAGATTCCATATTTTTGAACCTCTCTCTTGCGAAATACCGAACGCTCACAAAAAAGTTCAACGTTTATCTTATTGTATATAAACCATATACGGTGGAATATTCTATGTTTGATGCATATTTCGCAAGTTTCAAACTTCAAATCGAATTGATTATGAAAAAACCTTGATCTCAAGAATCAATACTTTTGAAGTTTATTTTTTCAAAACTCACGTTTGGTTACAAAAATTTATATGTTTAAATGAGTAATATAATAGCTATATTCGGTGATATATTCGATGTTTATTAAGAATTTCGCCAGTTTAGAAAACGATTCTAAAAAACGTTTGATAAAAAATAAACTTTAAATCAAAACGATTATGAAAAAACGTCGATTTCAAGAATCAATATTTTCGAACGTCTGCCTTGCAAAATATCGAACGTTAACGAAAACGTTCAACGTTTATCGAGTTATAGAGTTGTATATAAACCATATACGGTGGAATATTCTATGTTTGATGCATATTTCGCAAGTTTCAAACTTCAAATCGAAACGATTATGAAAAAACCTTGATCTCAAGAATCAATACTTTTGAAGTTTATTTTTTCAAAACTCACGTTTGGTTACAAAAATTTACATGCTTAAGGGAGTTATAAAGTGATATAAGAGCTATATGGAGTGATGTATTCCAAGTTTAAAACGAATTTCGCTAATATCAAACTTTAAATCAAAACGATTATGAAAAAACGTCGATTTCAAAAATCAATATTTTCGAACGTCTGTCTTGCAAAATACCGAACGTTTACAAAAAAGTTCAACCCTTATCGAGTTATAAAGTTGTATATAAACTATATTCCATGTTTGATTTATATTTCGACAGATTCAAACTTATGAGAGTTACATTTGGTAATATTTACCATGTTCATTGAGAATTCCGCTAGTTTCAAACTTTAAATAAAAACGAATATAAAAAACCGTCGATTTCAACAATCAATACTTTTAAACCTCTTTCTTGCAAAATACCGAACGTTCACAAAAAAGTTCAATGTTTATTGAGTTATAAAATTGTATATAAACCATATACGGTGGAATATTCTATGTTTGATGCATATTTCGCAAGTTTCAAACTTTAAATCTAAACGATTATGAAAAAACGTCGATCTCAAGATTCCATATTTTTGAACCTCTCTCTTGCGAAATACCGAACGCTCACAAAAAAGTTCAACGTTTATCTTATTGTATATAAACCATATACGGTGGAATTTTCTATGTTAGATGCATATTTCGCAAGTTTCAAACTTTAAATCCAAACGATTGAAGTTCAAGTTTATTCAGTTATAAAGTTGTATATAAACCATATACGGTGGAATATTCTATGTTTGATACATATTTCGCAAGTTTCAAACTTTAAATCCAAACGATTGAAGTTCAAGTTTATTCAGTTATAAAGTTGTATATAAACCATATACGGTGGAATATTCTATGTTTGATACATATTTCGCAAGTTTCAAACTTTAAATCTAAACGATTATGAAAAAACGTCGATCTCAAGATTCCATATTTTTGAACCTCTCTCTTGCGAAATACCGAACGCTCACAAAAAAGTTCAACGTTTATCTTATTGTATATAAACCATATACGGTGGAATTTTCTATGTTAGATGCATATTTCGCAAGTTTCAAACTGTAAATCCAAACGATTGAAGTTCAAGTTTATTCAGTTATAAAGTTGTATATAAACCATATACGGTGGAATATTCTATGTTTGATACATATTTCGCAAGTTTCAAACTTTAAATCGAAACGTCGATTCCTTGCTCCATACTTCTGAAGTTTATTTTTCAAAACTATCGTATGGTTACAAAAATTTACATGCTTAAGGGAGTTATAAAGTGATATAAGAGCTATATGGAGTGATGTATTCCAAGTTTAAAACGAATTTCACTAACTTCAAACTTTAAATCAAAAAGATTATAAAAAAACGTCGATTTCTAGAATCAATATTTTCGAACGTCTGCCTTGCAAAATATCGAACGTTAACGAAAACGTTCAACGTTTATCGAGTTATAAACCATATACGGTGGAATATTCTATGTTTGATGCATATTTCGACAGATTCAAATTTATGAGAGCTACATTTGGTAATATTTACAAGTTTGATGCATCTTTCGCTAGTTTCAAACATTAAATCAAAAATTCCTGGGTCCATACATCTAAAGTTTATTTTCCAAAACTATCGTATTGTTACAAAAATTTACATTCTCAAGCGAGTTATAAGTTATATAAGAGCTACATTTGGTATTATTTACGAAATTTTTTTCGGTTCTTTAGTAAAAAAAAAAAAATTCAGTATGAATGATTTTATATGTAAAATTTTCTCAGCTTTTTGGAAAAAATATTTATATTTTTCTCAATTTTTTTGTTATCTATGAAAATCATGTTTAAAAAAATATAAAAAGCTGAATTCATGATCTTGCCCCTAAATTTTTTCCATTTTCATTATCATTTTTGGAAAGCTGAAAAAATTTTACATAGATAACGTTTTGAAACCTGTTGGGTTCTTTGAAAAAACGACTAGGATAAATCAAAAGGCATGGAAGTTGGGCGAAAGGTCCATGATTCGGGCCTTTCCATTTTAATTTTTTTTTTTTTTTTCGATATTATTACAAAATAGTATCAAAAAATAGTTTTGTGACTGTTTCCATGATAATAGTGAAGTAAAAAAAAAAAATTCTCACTCAAAATTGAGCGTTAAAAACACGGATTTTCGCCCATTTTTCATGCCTTTTGATTTATCGTAGTCGTTTTTTCAGGGAAGGTTTCAAGCCGTTATCTATGTAAAATTTACTCAGCTTT
>WSYQ01000384.1:0-24488 GCA_011426435.1 Lysiphlebus fabarum | reverse complement strand
AATAGCTATTATAAAAAAAAATAATAGTAATAAATTAAATATGCAAAAAATAAAAATAATAATTTTTTTTTTTTTTTTTTGAAAAAAAAAAAATAAAATAATAAGTTGCAAAGGATTAAATAAATATTATAAGTTTGATGGGTGATAGAACAATATGATAAACGGGGTCCATGACTAGGCAACAATTTTTAGTTGTACGGGATGAAGAAAGTTTAGTTTGGTCCGCGTGTGCATATCGTCCCGTTTGGGTGAGCCGTTTATTATCATAAATGCAACAATAACGAGGGATGATCCGACGTGTAAACTCGTCAGGGGAAAAATACTTTTTCTTTTTCTGTTTTATATTTTTTTTTTTTTTTTTTGTTATTATTATTACTTTTTTTTCTTCTCTCAGTTTATATAATGGTTGTGTTCATTGAACGGGGGTGCAGAACTGTTGTAGGATTACACCAACCTTTTTATCAACATTAAATCCAACAGGGGGATGTTATTTTTTCTCTTTTTGCGAGTCATATCATATATAAGTATATCGATAATAGGTGAAAATTAAAAAAAAAATATAGAAATATTTAAATTTATTTTGTTTTTTTTTTTTGGATTTTTTGAATGATTTTGTATACTTTTATATAAATTTTATTTATAAAAATTCATTTGAAAATTTAACAGTTAATTGTTGAATTATTATTTAAATGAAAAATTCTATATTAATAAATTATATTTATTATTTTACATTCAAAATTTGACATAAAAAAATGTTTTAATATAAAGTAAAATTTGTCGTTTTAATACAGTTATATTTGCAATTCATAAATATATTAAATATATAATTATTGAATGATAATATTTATTATTTGGATGAAAAATAAATTAAGAAGAAATGAAAATAAAAAAAAAAAACAATGTGGCATATTACAGTTAAAAATATGATGTGTGGTACTGATGCTGCCTGACAAATTTGTTATTAGCTATGGAAGCGTAATGCCTTCGTGTTATGACGTTTCTTGATGCTGACAAATATGTACCCCCAAAATTTGAAAATTTTTATATGAAGGTGACACGTGCCAGCACGCTCCTCATTCAGCACTCAATATATTGTATTGTTCCTGTTTGACATGACGACTTTAACTCCCACATATATATATATACCAAAACTCACGTACAATCATTTTCAATTTATCATTATTATTATTATTTTATTTATTTATTTTCATTATTATATTATTCAGGATATTCAAGTGGATATCAAACAAGCACTGGTGGTGCAAGAGGTTACAATAGTCAGACTGGTAGTAATTTTAACAATCGTTCACAACAAAATTACAATTCACAAGGTCCTTGGACAAATAATTATGGAAATAATTCTGGTGGACAAGGATATGGACAACATGTTTATGGACAACATGTTTATGGACAACAAAATTATCAACAAAGAAATCAATATGGTAATCATCAACAACAACAACAACAACGTAATAATCGTTATCAAAATTCTGGACAAAATAATCAACGAGTAAATTACTTTTTATTATATAAACTTGTAATAATTTTAATAACTTTTATATCGATGAACATAAATTATTAATTTTATTATTTTTATTTCAGAATAATTCTCAACAACAAAATCGTTTTGGAAATAATCGTGGTGGTAATGGTGGTGGTGCAAGTGGACTTTATCGAAATAGTTACTAATAAAAAGAACAAAGTATATCAAATAATTATTTGACTTGAGTACAACTCTACTGCAGCTTGCTTAAACAACAAAAAAATAATATAAATATTATTTCATATCAATTATTTTTTACATTTTTAGTGAATGACAAATGAATTTTTACAAATTTATAAATTAAAATTTTTTTATATTCTCATTTAATAAAATTAATAGATAAATAATCATAAATTCATTTGACATCAATTTTTTTTTTTTAAATATATATAATAATATATGTAAAAAATAAATAACAATTGTAAATTAATAATTAATTAATTATTCTGTCAATGTGTAAATTTGTATTTAAATATATTAAATACATAAAAATTTACTTTAATTAAAAGTAAGTTTAATTAAATGGTAACAATAAAAATACATTTTTAAAAACATTAATTTTTTTTTTTTTTTTTATTAATTTCGTAAATATTAGTGACGGATATAATCGCGGTTATATTTTTTTTTGAAGATGATGATGATGGTGATGGTGATGATGATGGTAGTGGTCTTGTGCGCACATCTGGTACCATACAGTGTAGACAAGCAGTAGCAGTAGGAACAAACGTGCATTGAACCAGCGAGTGCCACTCGAGAAAACAATAGCGAGCATCGGGGGCTCTTGTTCTCTTCTACCACTCACCTTCCTTCCATCGTCACCATCAAATCCGGATTTTATTCTTCCGTTTTTATATACACGTTTTTTAATTTTTTTTATATATATATATTTTCTTAATATATATACTCAAATTAATATTTAAAAAAAAAGAAAATTATTATTTTTCTTTTTTATTAATAAATATTCTTATAAACAAATTTTTTTTATTTAAACAAATTACTTTTTAATCTTTAAAAATAATTTTAAAACCCGCATTTTTTTTTACCTGAAAGTTCATATTAAAATTTTAAAAAAATATATTCAAAACGATACTTCCGATAGCCCGCATAATATATTTAGAATAAAATTAAAAAAAAAATAATATTTTCCCATCATTGATTTTATATAATACACGACAGGTAAAAGTGTCATAAAATACTCAGCAAAAATTTGTAACTAAATATTACATTGAATAATAAAACAAAGAAACAAAAAAAATATTTATTATATTTTATATATTTATTTATATTTTTTATTTTTATTAAATAAATATTAAGAAATAATAATATTAAGAAATATTAAAATTTTTTGTATGTATAAAAGTACAGTTACCCATTTAAATTGAAATATTATTTTTTTTTTTTATTATAAAAATAAAAAATGAATTATATATACATACGTATATGTAAAATACAAAAGAATGTATGTACTGAGATTTAACTGAGTGGGTGTATTAAATGAGCGTGAATATATGCTCTGTGGTATCTTGAATTTGGTCCTTATTCTGATGAAATAAAGCGTTATCCGCGACGGGAATCTACCCCCATATATAGATGTTATACAGATATCTAAAAAAAAAAAAAAAAAAAAAATTCTATGGTATAAATTTGGTCTGTCTCGCCCTTGGCTATATACCTCAAACCACTTCAACTTCTTTGCTCAATAGAAATAAAATTTATATAAATCTAAAATAAAATTTTTTTTTCTACATTTTTTTTTTTTTTTCACTGAAATTATAATATATATATATACTTATATCTAAAAAAATCAAATATATTATTTAATATAAATAATAAATTTTCAATTATTACAAGATAATATATATATATATCTACAAAAATAAGTGAAAAAAAAAAAAGAGTTGAAGTTGACGATAATTCAGAGTTAAACCTGAATGAAAAGCCACCCTTGTATTTCGTGACCGCACACAACAGGGGGTCACAATCAACCCCTCAATACTTTAGTGGTACTGGTGGCCAAGGGTTCAAAGTATGTACCTAGATGGGCTTATATCATCTCATGCGTACATTATAATCATCATTCATCAAATACCATCCGTTTTTATTATTTTTAAATAATTATTATGAGAATCAAATTGCTACACTTATAATTGTAGCTTTATTTTATTTTAAAGATAAACAATATAACAATTTGTTATAATTTTCTTTTCTTTTTTTTTTTTTTTCTTTGAATTTAAAATTATGTTAAAATAAATTCAATTTATTGCAACATCAGCTTATTTAAATTATCCATTAAAAATGTAAAATATAATTTAATAAATACTTAAAAGTGCAATTGAAAAATTTAAACTTATATATTGAGTATAGATAAATGACATTAATATTTCTACTTGAACATTCAAAATTTAAAATAAAAAAAATCAATAAATCCTTCAATTTTTCATTAAACAGTGAATGAAATATGTTAATCAATAAAAAATAAAAAATGTTAACGATGCACAAGCATCAACTATATATGCTATTTATATATACGCAAAGAAAAAAAAAAAGTTTATATATATATAGATATATATTTTTTCAACGTCATGAATTTTCAAGTACCTTATATTATAAATGTGAGCGAGGGTGTGTAAATTTTTCGTTGAATAAAATATAAAAAATCAAAAAAGTATATATATATATAAAAAATAAAAAAATCAATTTATAAAATAAAATTAAAAAAAAAAGCTCATGTGCATTTCAGACATTGCGTGAAATACTTTAAAGATCTTTTTCATTTTTATTTTTTAAACATCAGTTGAGGTGAATTGAGTAGAATTATATATAATAATAATATGTAGTTGAGATGAACCATTGTTGAGTGGACGAGAAGGACTCTTTTAGGTGCTCTTATGTTAAAAAATATAAAATATTTTGAAAATTCAGATGCATGCAGTCATGTGTCTTTGCATTTAATATTGTAATTTAAAAATAAATTTTAAATTTATTTGTTTATATATGCTTTATAACAATATTATACTATTTTATTAATTATTTTGTTAAAAAAATATAAAATTTGAGCTTTTTTTTTATTTTTGAAATTTAAATTTAAATATTTTATATAAAACAAAAATATAAAAATAACTTCAAGGGCTTGTTTGATATTAAAATAAAAAAAAAAAAAAAAAAAACTATTATTTTTTACAATTAAAAATTTATAATTTTATATAAAAATAGTCTCTTGAATATTTTGTAGTTTTTTTTTATATATTTTATTACGAGTTGGATAGTCATTGAAAGATCAAGTGACACCATGATTTTAATTCAATCAAATTTAATTGATTCAAAACATTTCATGGTTTATAATTTATTGATTTCAAAACTAAACTTTTCTTTTTTAGTTATGAAATTGGACTAATTTGAATTATAAACTCACAATTTTCTGCTGATTGTAAAGCTTATTATTTATTAGCATAAAAAGTTTCATAAAATAATAATATTGTTCAGGTTTTTTTCACAGATATTATTATAAATAAGCCAACAATATTATATATAATCTTTGTCTTAACAAGAAAGTAAAATTAAATTAAACAAAAATATATAAAATAATAAATATATTAATAAATAAGTTTTTGTAAATTCAGCATGTAGTCTACTTGACGTGTTAAATCTAGACTTTAAGAATAGGCTTACCAAGTACTTTGTGTCCAGTATAAAATGAAATTTATTTTTAAAAATAGAAAAAAAAAAAAAATTGTGGGATTGAAATGTCAAGTATATATATCCAAGTATACTCTTACACATTTTTATATATTCATTTTTATATTTTATTTTATTTTTTTCCCCATGTCTCTTTTCATTTTCTTTCATCAAAACTCTTTTTTAATTTTTTTTTTTTTTATATTTCATTCTTTGTCAAGTTCTTTTAACTCTTTTAGTTTTTTGCAAATTTTTTTATTTTTTATTTTTTTCCTTCCCTTCGTTTCACTCTAATGGTATATACAATATTGTTGACGACAATTTGATAAGTAGGTAGTATTCGAGTATCTTTTTCTCTTTTTATGTTAAAAAATTTATATGCATTGTATAAATATATTGCACTAAGATCAAATCAACATCAAACGATTGCTTTTAAATTTTAATATTCACCAAAAAATTATCTGCACTTTTAATTTCTAAACAATTTTATAAATTTTTCTAACATTTTTTTAACTATATAATTATTTCTTTTAAATTTTTTATTTTTTTGGATCAATCATATTTTTCTATACATATTGTCAGCGTATTTTTTTTTCTTCTTTTAATTGTCTTCACTTTCAAGTATATTTTTTTCATTTTTTTTTACATTTTTATTTTTTCGCTCGTGCTCAAGTGCACGACTAAGACACCCTTTTAACTTTTCATTGGGGTCTGTCAACCCTGAAATAAAGAAAGAAAATAATAATAATAATTATTATGAATATATAAAATTAAAAAAGAAAATAAAATAAAATATAAATTATATGTAATTTGATTGGAAACATCAAAGTTTCGAAAAAACTGTATATATATAATAAAAATGAAATAAGAAATCGAAAAAAAAAACCTGATGTCAAAATGAGATTGTATATGATATAAATGTCGTGAAATATGACCCCCTGGATGTATTCCCGCGCGGATCATCCGTCTGTTGATAATAGGTGTTTCATGTAGGTTACAGATTAAACATGAAGGTATATGGCATATACCACCACAGTAGTTATTGACTGAATAAGACAAGGTGTGTCACAACGGGGTGGGCAAAAAAATCAAAACTATACTGGTGTTCATTTATATATATATATATTTGCTTATATATTATATGCGAATTCGAATGATTTTATAGACCCCCCCTTATTTAATACAAGACCCCCTGTTAATATGAACTTCTTGACTCTCAAATGGCCAGTCTCGCGGAAATATCGATACTCTCGAGCGTTATGAAAATAATAGAAATATATATATATATTTTAGTAAGGCACTTTTAACATCCCCAAATAATAATACAAATAATTTTAACATGGAAAAATTTTTGTGTCATGAAAAAATTATGATAGACCTGGTGGGCAAGTACACCACCGTGTGTGGGAATGGGAATATAAAATCATTTTAAGAATGAACTTTCAAGTACATTTTTTTTTTTTTTTTTCAATATTATTTCTTTCATTTTTGATAACTTTTGTGCATATAGGTATATTTATTTTTTAAGTTTTGCTTTCACAAGTGCATGCAGCTCACCTTCTGGTCTCATTTTTTTTTTTTTTTTTTTTTATTCAAACTTTTGTTTATATGTTAGTATACGTATATAACTGCTTTATATATCTCTACGTCAAGTGGCCAAATGCGATTTTTTTTTTTTTTTTTAATTTTATATTATTACAAAAGACGCGAGAGAGCACAAAAATTTATAGGCCCCTACACCTTTGACATTGTTAATTTAAACAATGTCCCATCGAGTACACGCCAATTGATTGACGAGTGTAGGCTACTTTTATTTTATTTTTATTTCTTTAAATTTAACAATAGTTTTTTTATTTTTATATATTATATATGACATATTTTTGATGGTTAACCGTTATTCGTAAAATTACTATGGTTTTTTTTTTTTTTTTAAATAATTTTTCATATATTCACTATAATTTTTTTTGATTACAATAATTCTACTTGATTTACATATTTTAAATTCCATTTTTATAAATCATGGATAAATTTAATGGATATTTTAATTATATTTTTCATTAATTTATAGTATTACAAAAAAATTTGTTACAAATTGATTATAATATTATTTTTGGCATCAATTCAAATATTGCGCAAAAGCAAATCAAGCAATGTGGTTATCAACACGTTGAAAAATGATAAAAAAAGTTTTTTTTTAAAAAAAAAAAAAAAAGGAATTATAGGAGGAGCTTTTGGGCGCGGTTTTGTTGAATCGTGATAGGCGGAGCTCAAAATCCCCCACTTGAACACATTGGACAAGCTTGAAATTTTCTATGCTCTCTCTCTTTACAATGAGTGAGTTTTGTAAATTATATATGTGTTTATATATATAAAATATATATAGGTAAAATGTTTATATGTATATATTTCGAAAGTACTAGGCAGTTGATAAAAATAATAAAAAAAAAGTAAAATATTATCCAATATACACGTGATAATGAGTCAGTGTTCGATATAAAAAATTATCTTTAATAAAATACCCAAATAATAATTTGTAAAAAAAACCCATATTTTAAATCAAATTGAAAAAAAAAAATTTATACATTTTAATAAAGCTTTTATATTTGCGATCATTTTTTTATTTTCAAAAACCGTTTTTTTGCAAATGAAATATCAGATATTCAAATATATCGATTTTCATTAACTCTTGTTTTTTTATTATTTTAATATAAAAGCTCTTATCAGAAATATCTGGATTAAAATTATTTTAAATTTACTATTTCATAAATTCTAAATATATCTATTTTAAAAAAAAAAAAAACTATATATTATTTATTTAAATAGTTAATATTTTATAAATAATTTAATTATTAACAATAAAAAGTAAAAGTTTCAAGTTGCATAGTTTCTATATGTTGATAGGTAACTCAAGATACCCTGTTATAAATAAAATTAAAAAAAAAAAATATACAAATATTTTAGACACCCTCATTTTGATGCGTTCATGTGTATTTTGAGAATGCAGGTATTTTCTCGCATTAGTTGCTATGGTGACAGGCTGGTTTATCTACAAACCGGGGTGAAATTGTATATATTATATGATATATAATTTGAACCAGGTGCGCGTGCAAAATCCGCTTTCTACCTCTTCAATGTTATATATATATATATCACATGATTATTTTCATGTTCACTATTATATGGACAAGCATTGCAATTACGTAAGGCACGTATCGTCGAGTGTCAATAACTCGAGTCATTATCCCTATTGGAATGCTTTTGATGATAAGCCCACAAATGACTATTTCAAATTATATATTGAAACTGTATATTCATATTGAGCTTTGTATCTATGTATTTATGATTATATTGAATCATTTTATATTCTGCATATTTAATTTTGAATTTTAACTTGACTTTTTATATTATATATTTCAAATTTTTTTTTTTTTATGATTATTCAACAAATTAAATAGAATAATATATATTTCATAGATTTTAAAAATAAAAATTTGTACAATATTACATTCTCTTGATATTTGAAATTTGTCAAAAAGGGGTTGTATTATATATATATATATATCATTCCATTAGCATTTGAGAACATCATAAGAACTTGAATAACATTACCAATTCAACATCTAAGATCGTTTTAAACAACCCCATGATTTCGTCTTGGATATTCATAGACATCATCAAAAAGGTGGCTTTATAATGTTTGTTAACGCCCTCCTATGAATTTACAACAAGCCAAAACGAATTCACAATTATATTTTATCAAAAAAAAAATAAATAAATAAACAAATTCAATTCCTTACAAAAAAAATTATTCAATATTTTATCTGAAATTATAGAAATATTTTTTCTCACATTATACAGTTATTTATATACTGTATATAATTCCAAAAATTATTAAATTACAAAAAAAAAGCACAAAAATAAGTTTCTTTTTCAAAAAATGATGACGATGATGATGATGATGAGCAAGAGGGTTTGATAATCGTATCAAAATGACAACAAATCCAAACTGCCACTCGCCTTCATAGGTCACGTGCTGCTGTCAACGACACGTATATATATTATATTATCTAGAAACGGTTTATATATATATATATATTTATATACTGCAGATGTATATATATATATGAGCGGTTCACCGTACAGGGCTAGTTAATAAATATGATAATGGTGGCTTTCAGAAATGGTGTTAAAATGTGATATTGTAAAAGTGCGAATGAGATAGAATCGTAAATATATATTATATATATATAAAAAGTGACCAGTATAAGCATCGTCGTTTTGGGTTGCTGTCATATTCAGGCATACCCTCGTATGTCATATTGTACTGTTAACGAACACACGCACTTGGTTTTTATACTATTTTCTGTCCCCTAATAAACACTATCATCATATATGTATACCTATATATATATAATGTTGGGTGTTATATCTAAAAATCATTCATTTTTAAAATAGAGAAAATTAATCAATTTAAGTTTATATATATTTAAAAAGATAAAAATTTAAATATTAATCATCAAAAACTTAATAAAAGTTTGGAATATAATATGTACATGTTCAATTAAATTTTGAAGCACGTTAATTTAAAAAAATTAATTTACAAACATTTTTTTTGATCAGAAATATATAGTTATATACTTGTTATTTTAAAAACTATCATTTTTTATATGTATAAGCTGTAGAAAGTGATTTTTTTTTTTTTAAATTTAAATTAACAACTGTACATATACAAAGTACAACCAAAGTGGTGTATACTGAGACAAATAGTTTTTGACAGTTAATTTTTTGAATATTTAAAATTTATTTCAAGTACTTGTCAATTTAGCATGTGCTAAGATAATTATCAACTTGAACAATAAATTTATTTCAAACATAAAACATCAATAGCTATTATAATGATATTAAAAATTAAATAAAAAAAATAATTAAAATAATTTTTAAATTTTTAAATAAATTTTTTTTAGTATATTGATATTTAAATAATAAATTTATTTAATATTTTATCATTTTGTTATTTTGATAATTGATTGTAAGTGGGTATTTTATACAAGTTAAAAAATATATAATATTTAATGTTAAAATGAAAAGAATTTATTGGTACAATTGTCCAAAAAAGATCGGCTTACCATCAAAAAATTATAGCAATGAGTAAAGCATATTAAATGTATTCGCTAGGGCAGATAGAATAAAATATAACAGATCAAATTTTGGGGTGTTTCCATGGCACTTTAGTATATATATATATATAGGGTCTTTCTATTAAGTATAAAAATAAAAAAAAAAAATACCAAAAAATGTAATAAAACATTATTAGTTTTATTTGCATTGTAAAGCGTATATATTTTTTTTAAATTTATACAAATTTTTTTTGTTCTATTTGAAATTTTTATAATCATGTCTGACTATATTTAAACTTTTCTACTGATAAATTTTTTTTTATTTTAAATTTTTAAACAGGTTATCAAAATAATATATTAATTTTATTAAATTAGTTTTTCTTTTATCAAGTCAAAGTTGTATTAGTATTATTTTTATTAATATCTCTTTTTTTTTTTTTTTTTTTTATTCATTATTTACAAAAACTTTATAATAATCTCTACTTTTTTTTTTTTTTTTTTTTTTTTTTTTCTGTTGTTCATCTTTTTTGAATTCTATTTACTATATATATATTATATTTTTAAACTTTTATTTTATTTTTTTTATTTATTTATTAATTTAAAATTTATGTTATTATCTTATTATTTTATTTTATTTTTTTTTTTATTTTGTATGTTGCTGATTAAATTTTTCATCATATTAAAATTAATAGACATTTTATATTATTATTTTTTTTAATTTTAATTTTAATAAAATCATCCAACTTGAATCATAAAGTTTATTTATTTATTTTTTTTTCTTCATAAACAATTAAACATTATTTTTAATTAAAATCAAAATTATTATATTTACATTATCTTATTATTATAGATTTTCTTTGTTAAAAATTTACTTAATTTTTTTATCTTTTTGTCTGACACACGTACCTTGAGTACAATAAATATAAAAAATGTCATAATTTGAGATACCAAGATTTTATTTTACATCAACATAAAATGATGTCAAATATATTCATTATATGTTTAATTATATATATCAAATCGTACAACGACTTTGATTCCCTCCGTTGTCTCAAACTAGATTGCATATAAATATTATTAAAAATTTTTTTTGTTATTAGATTAAAATTAATATAATTATTTTTTAATTATCCCATATTTTAAATTATACATTGTATTTGGGTATTAATTATATACACAATCACCTCAACAATTTTATGTAAAACAGAAAATAAAAAAAAATAAAAAATTATTTAATTTATTATAATTTATCATTATTTATATACCTATATATAATAATAATAAAAAATAATGATAGCCATTATTATTTGACATGATGAAGTCTATATGTATATATTTATATAAAATAATCATGGACTTTCATCGGGAATGGCATACCATGCGGCCGGATCCGCGGCGAGGCCCCAAGGTCCTGCGACGGAGGGATTGGCGTAGGCTGTAGACCCCGCTGCGGATGGCGCGCACTACCAAGCCCTTCCTTGTAATGGTAAATATGCACCACATTGAGGTTGTTGTTGTTGTTGCATTGCTTGTTGACCACCAGGTCTACCATATGAACAATGTTGAAGACTTTGATGACTTGATGACATAACATGACCAACACCAAGTGATGAATGATGTGATACACTTGCTGCATGATGAGTACCATGTGGACTTGATGCTGCAGTCATATGTGGTGCTGGACTTGCTAATGCAGCACTTGGTCCACCACGACTACTTTCATTACCACCACCACTACCACATGGTTTACCATCTTTAACTAATACTGGTACTGCTACTCGTCGAGGAGAACTGGCACTCTAAAACATTTTTTTTTTTTAAATTAATTAATTTCATTCAATTTAAATATGATGCAGTTTTTTTTTTTTTATTATATATATATATTTATTGAAATTTTTTTATACATCGTTTTTCGATATATAGTAGCACTTTTAATTTTAAATCTGCAGATATTTTTATGATTATCAGCAGTATACAGTATTTGCATAATATTAAATGAACTTTGATTTAAAGTATTTGACATTTCAAAGTCTAAAATATGATTTCCAAACGTTTGAAAAAATAAAATAACACGTCATATCTTTTTATATACATTTACAAATATTAAAATTAAAATATAACAATGACATGACAATCAATCAATGATATTATTAATTCCATCATCAACGTATAAATAAATAAACTAATATTTAAGTATAAATTATATTAGCATGTATGTAAAATGGCAGATTTATTGACAGTTGTTTTGACAGTGGGATTAAATAAGCATTCAATATTAAAATATGATAATAATATAATAATAATAATAATAATATTTAAAAGTATAAAATTGTCTTTTTGAAATGAACATTTTGTCTTTCATTAATATAAATACGCATACGCATATATATGTGTATATAGATATAAATATGGGTGGCATATTCTCATCCATCTCAAGAGCTTTGGTCAAACATGACATATGTATTATTATTATTATTATTATTATTATTATATTTTTAGTACTGAAAGTTATTTCAAACGGTATATATATATATGGAAAATATAGAATCAATGAGTAAAGCGACGGCCGTCGGAGTATATTGCCGGTATGCCAAACAGAAGCCTGACAATATACCTGTGGGTAGAACCCGATGGACCACTCAGCTGTATCAACATCAAACACACGACATTCTTGTTCGATCTCTTCATTTTATCTTCAATGTTAAATGTATAGACCTTTTTTTTTTTTTTTTTGCTCTAATAACAATGATTTTTTTTTTCTCCCCAATATATCCATCAAACATCTCACCAAAATAACATTACTCAAATATCAACTTTTACAAAATACTATGTTTTTTTTTCTGCAACTATATATATGTATACACAGTGAATTATCAACACCTTTTATATATATTATCAATGATTTTATATATATATATTTTTTTTTATTATTGATTGAATTTTTGGATTATTTAAAAAAGAAAAAAAAATATATAGCTGCGAGTTTGATATTTTATAATTCAAGTTGTACCCGCATTAAAATATATATAATAATATAGGCGATTAAAAAAATTATATAAAATAATGCACTTGATACTTTGACAAAGTGATGATTACGTTAAATTCATATATATAATATATAAATGTTAGTTTGTGACAGTTCGCGTGCGTCACACGTCATGTCAATTTAGTCACTTCAATCGTGCGACAAATAATATCCGGCGACAAATTATTTGAGTTATATTCATGATATATACGTATTAAGAGAGATGAATTGTTATAAATTTTATATATAAATATATATGTATTGTTTGAATTAACAAAAATTGAAACTATTTTAACGTCACTGCAGTGATTATTAATACATATTGATATATTTACTTCAATTATTTGTTGATATAAGTTTATTTTTGAATTTAAAAAATTGAATAAAAGAAAGTAAAGCAATTTGAATTCAATTGAATTAATAAAATAAATTAGAGATAGAATCAGCTAAAATCAAAGTAAATCAAATGATAATAAAAAAGTTGCAGGAATAAAACTAAAAAGTTTATAAAAATTTCGTGAAAAAAGTTTATAAATTTTCCAACTAGAATATATATGATTTAATATATATATATATATATATGTATATTAGACAAACATATGCGATGGTTTAATTGAAATAATCGCAGCTTCTGTTTCTGCCAGGTGTTGAGCGTGACTGTACTGACGGCAAGATGGCGACTAAAAGCTCAAGAGGTTGTTTCCTCTCGCCCTCCAGCCACCATTGACTACATATATACGCACATAAAAATTCTCTTTTTTTTTATTACTTGCATCGTTCGTTTATATATTACATATTTCAATATATACCAAGGTTTATATATATATTTATTTATTTTTTTATATTTTTTTTTGCTGATGTGTATACCCGAGTGGAAATCTGGTCAGACTTGACGGATTTGACTTCCGACACTGATCAAGACTTGATCAAGTTATCTTATTACACGAAACTTGATCAAATCTTGACCAGGATTTGATCAAGTACTCCTAACACATCGTGAGTAAGAGCAACTTGATCAAGATTTGATCAAGTATCGTGATTACATCTTGAATACGTGTTACCACATCAAATCTTGATCAGAATATGATCAAGTAAAATTATTTGAATCAAATAATTTTTTTCTACGTTCTTTCTCATCAAGATTTGATCAAGTATCGTGATCACATCTTGACTACGTGTTACCACATCAAATCTTGACCAGAAAAGGATCAAGTAAAATTATTTGAACCAAATAATTTTTTTTTACGTTTTTTCTCATCAAGATTTGATCAAGTATCGTGATCACATCTTGACTACGTGTTACCACATCAAATCTTGACCAGAAAAGGATCAAGTAAAATTATTTGAAATATATAATTTTTTTTTACGTTTTTTCTCATCAAGATTTGATCAAGTATCGTGATCACATCTTGACTACGTGTTACCACATCAAATCTTGATCAGAAAATGATCAAGTAAAATTATTTGAATCAAATAATTTTTTTCTACGTTCTTTCTCATCAAGATTTGATCAAGTATCGTGATCACATCTTGACTACGTGTTACCACATCAAATCTTGACCAGAAAAGGATCAAGTAAAATTATTTGAACCAAATAATTTTTTTTTACGTTTTTTCTCATCAAGATTTGATCAAGTATCGTGATCACATCTTGACTACGTGTTACCACATCAAATCTTGACCAGAAAAGGATCAAGTAAAATTATTTGAAATATATAATTTTTTTTTACGTTTTTTCTCATCAAGATTTGATCAAGTATCGTGATCACATCTTGACTACGTGTTACCACATCAAATCTTGACCAGAAAAGGATCAAGTAAAATTATTTGAAATATATAATTTTTTTTTACGTTTTTTCTCATCAAGATTTGATCAAGTATCGTGATCACATCTTGACTACGTGTTACCACATCAAATCTTGACCAGAAAAGGATCAAGTAAAATTATTTGAAATATATAATTTTTTTTTACGTTTTTTCTCATCAAGATTTGATCAAGTATCGTGATCACATCTTGACTACGTGTTACCACATCAAATCTTGACCAGAAAAGGATCAAGTAAAATTATTTGAAATATATAATTTTTTTTTACGTTTTTTCTCATCAAGATTTGATCAAGTATCGTGATCACATCTTGACTACGTGTTACCACATCAAATCTTGATCAGAAAATGATCAAGTAAAATTATTTGAATCAAATAATTTTTTTTTACGTTTTTTCTCATCAAGATTTGATCAAGTATCGTGATCACATCTTGACTACGTGTTACCACATCAAATCTTGACCAGAAAAGGATCAAGTAAAATTATTTGAAATAAATAATTTTTTTTTTTATTTAATTTTTTTTTTTTGATTCAAATAATTTCACTTGATCATTTTCTGATCAAGATTTGATGGGGTAACACGTAGTCAAGATGTGATCACGATACTTGATCAGATCTTGATGAGAAAAAACGTAAAAAAAAATTATATATTTCAAATAATTTTACTTGATCATTTTCTGATCAAGATTTGATGTGGTAACACGTAGTCAAGATGTGATCACGATACTTGATCAAATCTTGATGAGAAAGAACGTAGAAAAAAATTATTTGATTCAAATAATTTTACTTGATCATTTTCTGATCAAGATTTGATGTGGTAACACGTAGTCAAGATGTGATCACGATACTTGATGTAGAAAATTAAATTTAAGATATTTTTGGTTTAGATTTCACATATATAATATCAATGTTTTTTATTTCTCTATAATATTTCGTTTATTAAATAAATAATTCCAAAAAATATTTATAATGTTTTCATTACTTAAACTTAATAAATAATTGCATATTAATTAATAAAAATAGTAATATTGCTCAGCCAGAAAATCAAAATTAAATTTAAAAATAATTTTTGTTTATAATTTTTACATATATAATAATAATATTTTTCATTCGCTAGTAATGTCTCGTTTATTAATTAATTAATTTCAAGCTAAATCCATATATTTTTATTACTTAACCCTGATTAAAAAATTTGAAACCAATAATTTTATTAATAATATATTTATAAAGTATACGTACAAATATTTTAATCAATTTAAAAAAAATATTACTCCAACAAAAAATGAAGGAAATTAAAATTAAAGTTAAAATATTGTTCTATCCTTATATTGAGACTCTATACGTAAAATATAAGGATAAAAAAATTACTTTTTACATCGATGACCCGGTGGTCAAGCGGGCTAAAGCGTTAGTTTGTAGGATTAGGTAGTTTTCGATCGTCGGTTCGAATCCCGGTAGTTGCGCGCAGTTTTGTAAAAAAATGTATTCCTTGTCTCCTTCCCCTACCTCTCTCTCTCTCTCTCTATCAGAAATCACAACTCAATAAATTATAAAAAAAAAAAAATACAAATAATTTTTTTTTTTGTTTTTTTGATCAAATTTTGATAATGTTTCTTGATCAAATTTTGATCAAGTTGCCTGGTCAAAATTTGACTAAGAGCGTAACGCAAAAACTGGTCAAGATTTGATCAAGTTGTCTGATCAAAATATGATCAGCCAACTTGATCACGAATTGACCAAGAGCGTAACGCAAAAACTGGTCAAGATTTGATCAGACAGCTTGATCAAATCTTGACCAGACAACTTGATCAAATCTTGACCAGTTTTTGCGTTACGTTTTGGTCAATTCTTGATCAAGTTGGCTGATCAAAACTTGATGTGTATTCAAGTTACGTGATCAAGTTTTGATCAGACCTTGAACTCAATTTCCACTCGGGTATAACTGAGAGTTGCATTCGCTCGCTTGCCTTGGCGCTTGAGATTTTTTACCTCGTGCACGGATAGATCGGGAACAAGTCAAATGGAATAAAATGAAAAAAAAAAAAGGATTTTTTTAAATAAAAGTAAAAATGAAAAAAAAAATTAGATAATAATAATAATAATCCTGAATATACATAGCAACTGGTAATGTGCACAACTGCAGACGTTAATGTTGAAAATAGTTGTTGCAGAATTTTCTCATTTATTTTTTTTTATTTTGCAACGAATATTTGAATATTAAATATTTTTATATAATGCGCTTTTAAATATAATATATATATATATATATAAGAAAATAAAATGTCTGGAAAATTTAAAAAAATTTTTTTTTATGTGCACTCAAGAAAATTTAGAAATTATTTTAAATATGTTTGTGCGTTTTTAGAGCTTCTAAGTAATTTGATTACGAATAAATTTTTTTAATATATGTTTATTGAATTGTTAGACATTTTATGTTGAAATTTAGAGTTATTTTGACAAACAGAAATTGAAATAATTAATATTAAATTTATAGTAACTTTTAAAATTTAAATTATATACATTCAATCATAGGGATGAACAAGTTTTTGGAAAATTTTTCCATATAGTTTTTAATCAATCTAGTTTCCAACCATTTGATATTAAATAAACTACAATTTTTATACCCAAATTTTATTGTGTCCAAGGACTATTACTATATCAAAATTACTCCGTGACTTAGTGACCCATCTTTTCAATCAAATTTCTTAAAATAAAATTTTCAAAATTTCTATAAAAAACATAAAAAAGTGCAGCTCAAAGTGTAGAGCTATGTGTGTATATATATGTATAATAAAAATACATACATATACGCATATAATTGTATTATGATTAATATATAAATTTATATACCAGAGGGTAGTTTATTGGTTACCCAAGTGAATTGGCATTTAACAGTAAACGAAACGCCCCCACATTAAATGGGGTTCGTATAACGTAATTATGAGTGTTGGTATATATATGTGTACAAGAATACATAATATAAGATATATACACATAAACACAGTATATTATATAGCCTTATAGCCAAATCGACAATTGCACGTATCGTTGAATTTTTGGATCAAGATAAACCGCCCGTCGGCGTAAACAAAGCGTCCGGTCCGGGCAATTGTAATAGAGGCCAATTGTATAGCTTATATGATGTAAACACATAAATGTCTTGAAAGGTCGGGGTAATTTTTTTATTTTATTTTATTTTTTTACTACTATAACCATGTGTGTTTTGTGCGTGAATATATATATGTATAAACCAAAATCGTCACATCGTTTTGCGTATATATAACAAGAAAATTATAGGGCGGCTGTTCGTTCGGGCGCGCGACACAAACATGTCGATCGGTATTGAGATTAAAAAAATTTTTATTCAATTTTCTATTATTCATTTTTCATTATTGTTTGTCTGCGATCAAAATAATATTGACGACACTATTTTTATTTTTAAATAAATATACAATATAGATACAATAACGATCACTAAACTGCCTTATTCACAATGTGAATTATATATCGTTGTGATTTTTATCTTGTATTTTTTATTATTTTTTTATTTTTTTTTTTTTTGTATCTTTTTTATTATTACTTGAATCTAATGACAGATCGATTTATTTATGATTTTTATTATTTTCATTGTGATGATATATAAATTATTAAATATTTTACTTTTAAAATGAATTTTTAAATTTTCATTTACATATTATATATACACACACGTTTTTAAAGATTTATTTTTAAAGATAAAAAATATATATAATAATATTTAACGTGTTCATGCATAATATGTAACAACTCAGGTTTCGCGTTTAAATTTTTTTGTTCATCTTTTGTTATGTGTGTATATTTATTTTATTTCGTGGTTGGATAAGTATACCTATTTGTAATATGAATTTTTTTAAATATCAAGTGTAACATCTTATTGAGTTGATTTTATTTTAAAAAAAAACAATAATTGATAAAATATTTAGTTTAATAACATATTTAATTTTGATATACAAATGACTGAATTTGTAAAAAAATAAAAACGATATCAACTTCGTGCTTTATTCACAAATATATGATAATGTTTAAAAAATTATTCATGTATGTATATATAAAAATAAACGCGCAGTTGTTCAAATAAAAGTGCAATAATTTTTAAACATATGGAAATTTAAATTTTTTGCAAATACTTTTACCATTGGGAATTGCTACTAGTTTAATAAATAGATATCCCAAATTAATAGTAATTAAAAAACTATCGAAAAGAAATTTAAAACAATATATTTTTTTTGCTATTTTGTCTACTTGTTTTTCCAAGTAAAATATATATGATAACTAAATATAAATAGCTTTCTCTTGTATCAATCATTGTAATTTATTTTCCAATTTTTTTATTATTTATAAATAATAATAATTAAATGTGAAATTTATTTCTTACCTGATTTTGCGCATTTTGTTCAGCCATGGCTTTCTCCTTGGCCTGACGTTTACACTTATATCGATGATTTTGAAACCAGATCTTGACCTATAAACACAAAGTAAAAAAATTTTTATTTTTTATATTTTATTTTACATTGAAAAATATGATTATTTTATAAAAATATATAAATGTTCAAGTAGCAAACACTTGAGTACACTATACAATATATGTATATATAATATTCAACGAATATTCTCGTCAGGTAAAAATATATATAAATATATATATCGAAATCAAGTTGTTTTTGTAGGACTGACATTGACAAGCACATTTTGTGGTTGGTCTATTCGACCCTTAAACTATAAACGCTTTGCCACACGTTAAGCTCATAATCCAACATTTAAAGCCTTCTCCTTTTTTGGAAAAAATAAATCTATATAAAGTCTGTGTTATTTTTTTATCTTTCAAATAACAAATTATACGTGAGAAAATTTATTTTTATATCATAAAAAAATATTACGTGTAATATATATTAAAGTTTTTTTAAAAAAAAAAAAATCTAATTTAAATATATTTTTTTTTTTGGTTGTTTTATTTGAAAAATTTCAAAATTTCAAATCACGTGAAAAAATATGGATTTTGGTTGAATATATTTATGGATAATTTCATCCAATATAATCAATCAGCATGACCCGTAAATTGCAAATGATGATGATAAAAATAATAATATAAAAAACATAAGGCCCTGTATATATGTAAGGGCCCCCATATGTTTGTAGGGTTTTCTCAAGTAGCTGTAATAACTTGCGTTTGGCCCCCACATTATTTTTTATTTTATTTCTTTTGGTATATATTGTACAGGCTAGCTATATATATATGAACCCTCTACTCTTTATACTTTGTCTGTTGTATTTTCATTGTTCACCACCTCAAGAACCCCTGTTCGATCACTAAACAAAATATTAAGGGTGTATTATAAGCGTCCAGTTTAATAAACCGTACAACCGAGATCATAAATTGACGTACTCTTTTCTAATCATATAATTATTAATATTAAACTCATTTTAATTTTTTTATCTTGTTCATGAATATCAATATTTATATTTTGACACAAAATATAATACTTAAATCACTTATAGAGTAAATAATATTTACTTATATTATTTATATATTTTAAAAAAATATGAATTTTAATTTATTTATTTATTTTTTTTTATTTCATTCTTACATATCTTAAAAAAAATTTGTCCAAAAGACCTTGGTATTCGCTTGAAATTTACCTGACACAAGAGAATGTTGTTGATTCGGGACCAGCAGCATTTACCAAAGATATTTTCTTTTGTCTGGATAGTTTACACAAGACACTGAAGCATCACACTATGGCTACCTAACATCTGATTAACTCTTAAAAAATTTTTAATTTTACTCAGTTGATTTTTTTATTTATTTTATTTTTTTTTATTTGACAATCAGGTATGAACAAATAACTGACCACCCACATATTTTCTATAGACAAATTATTTTAAATTAATCTCAATATATTATAATAATGCAGGTATATATATATTTTACTTTTTTCTTCTGCACTGACAGCTATTTTAAATAATAAATATTGCATCCTCTTGACATTTGACAGAAAAAGGGTTGTGTATCTCTTATCATTAGTATTTGAAACCATCATATAAGATCTTGAATAAAATTATCTATTCAACATCTAAGATCGTTTTAAACAACCCCATGATTTTGTCTTGGATATATATACTCGATGACAGCATTAAAAACGCCCTTCTATGAATTTACATTTTACAACAAACAAAAACGAATTTACAATAATATATTTCATCAAAAAAAATTTATTTAAAAAAATAATATAAGTTATTATTATGCATCGATAGCAATTTTTTTTATTTCTATATAATCATAATAGATTTTTATCAATAAATAATTTACACAATGTACAATTAAATGGACATTATGGACATAATTAATGGGGTTATAACAGCAACTGGTTGATATATTGATAAGTCATGATTACTATAATGTTAAATTACATGTGTCAATTCAAGTAGATTAAATAATTAAATGGTTATATTAATCTCAGTAAATTCAGGTGTCTTGTCATACTGAATACTCAAATTAGTAAACACCAAATATTGACTTAAATTTAATTTAAAAAATCATAATAAATATATATAAACAGACAGCTTATTGGTCGTCATCAATCATCATCAATATAATTAAAATATATATATATAAATTGATTGAGTTATATATCTACAAAATCAACATTATTTATAGATTAAATTTATTTGAGGGTGTCACGTTAGCATTCAGCTTATCTGTCATTGTATTATATATATACTTTATATGTATATAAGGTTTACCCTTCGTTTCTTTTATACTAAATCCTCGTAACTTTTTCGGGTAATTTAACACATCATCACCAACTTGTACGACACATGTACATAGATTTTTAAATGTGTATATATATACCTATATAACACAAAAATACACAACTGTTTTTAACAATAAAAAAATAAAAATAGCGTGTGTGCAGTGTTGTTGTCGTGTTCAAAAACCGAAAGACAATTATTTTTTTTTTTAACAATTGTTTTTCAATTTAATGAGCTTTTGTTTTTTCCGATATATTCAATGACACGTGGCATTTTTTATTTTTTTTATTGTTAATTAGAATCTATTATTTAAATATTATTATTTATTAATTATATTTAAAGAAATAAATTATAAAAATAATTATATATTATTATTTAAATATTTAAAATAATAAAATTGTTTTTTTTTTTTTTTTATGATTATATTGAAAGTAATTAAGTTGTATTTACTGAGCAAAATGACAGTAGACTTTCTGAATATTAATTATATTATCTGCAATTTTTATGTATATATGTTTTTTATTTTTTGATATTCAGAAATATATTTCTTTATTATTTCAAGATATCAAGATCGACTGGTCGAAAAATAAAATACAAATATATTATATTAATTTTATTTGCGTATAAAGTAATACATACATAAAAAAGCTCTATCTATTTTGATGGTAAACTTTTTTTTTTGTTTTTTTCCTCTTTCTTTTAAAGTGCATACAAATACAAGTGCATACAGATAAGTGAATTTTTATTTTTATTTTTTCATATAATATTAAATGAAATTCATTGAGAAAGATCTTTTAGAAAAATTTATTTTTTCATTCACCTTGACTGAAAATGCCAGTGTGTATAACTAAAAGACATCAGTTCAAAAGCCCTCTAAGGAATTTCTCATGTTTGCAGTTGCAATGTATATGCACCCTCTTGGCTTTCACTTATCTAATTTTTTTTTAAAACTTTTTTTTTAATGAAATATAAATATTATTTAGTCATTTTTTTTAAATTTTGTTTTAAAAAATTTATTATAGTAAATATATACATATATATGAAAGTTTAATTAATTTATTTTTAATTTATTTGTAATTATTTATTTTTTTGATGGGCCATGATCGTAAAGTCAAATATTTAACTTTCATTGGAAGTTGATGTACTGAAGAAATAAAAAAAATACATTAACTGAAGTCATTTCAAAGTTCGAAATGAAGGGAAAATGTATATACAAAGGGGAATTTACTCATTCTCTTCTTCACAAAATTCACAATACTATGATTATTATATGTATTTTATTATATTTTTCATTTCATGTTGTTGAATTTTAACGTAAAAACTTTATGCATCTCTTGAAATTTTATAAATATACTCTGATATATTTTGATATATAAAAAAAAAAAAATAATACTTTTTGCAGACACAACTATATATTACTTTCAATTTTTCCTAAATTTATTTATTTTTTTATATTTTTTTTTTCTTATTTTTATACTTTTTATTTCGCATTATATTATCAGTGTATATACACAATGATTTAAATTTATTTTTCTTTAAAACACACACAGTGTTTTTTTCTATATCAAATTTACCCAAAAAAATCAAACAAACAACAAAAAAATCACATTTAAAATTTTATAAACTTTATTGATCTATTGACTCATTGATTTTGCATTGATTTTTCTTTATGATTATTTTAAAGATAAAATAATAAATAAAGAATTATTATTAAATATAAAAAAAATATATAAAAAAAAAGGGATAAAATTATCCTGGCGTTATAATTTTTCTAATTCTCCACTTGAAACAGCAGCTGGCTTTTCAACCAATCGCAAGACTGATGATGGGTGCTTTCTTTTTTTTTTTTTGATTTTTTATAATTCATATTTTTATTGTTATTTTCTTTTTTATTTTTTTATATATATACGTTTATACGTTCTGTCTGTAATGCTGATGATGGTGATCCCTCTCATCCTTTTTACCACTGTTTTGTATTTTACACGTTTTTGTGTTCTCGCTTCTTTTGCAACAGTAACAAATATATAATAATAATAATAATAATCAATGACAGAATTGGCTAGCCAGTAACAATGGGTACTGCACTTAAAGTAACAATATGACGACAAAATGGAGGGCCACATCTGTATAGTATTTGCAATATCGCAGGGTTTTAACAACGACACGATAAAATACAAAAAAAAAAAAAATATACATATATATGTAAAAATTTATATGTATATGCTTTTATAAATAATATTAATAAATAAATTGAATGATTAAAATTACAAGTATGTTTTGAAATATATTTTCAAGTAAAAAGTTTTTCATAATATATTGTGAAAATATATATAAGTATTTATCTATTCAAAGTCATTTGCTTTCTTTATTTTCAACTTTTTTCCACTTCCTGTTTTTATCATTTTTTTATTTTTTTTCTGTCGATGATGGCAAGTATCCTTCAGCCAGTTTTACTCATCTCAAAAACGAGAACACGAGTGGCGGGGTGAAGTACATTCGAACTGAAGATTCTTC